>CAJHQQ010001294.1:0-103970 GCA_905132885.1 Moricandia moricandioides
GGTGTCACAGCTATGAACCTAGAATTATGATAAATAATAACACTCATTCTTTAATAGAAATATGCAGTTATCATTCTTTAATTAACAATAAAATGATATGACATAGATATGTTATATGAAAAAGATTCTTAATGCTTGTTAAATCAATATTACCAAAACATTATTTTGTTCATATACGTAATACAAAATCTTAATTCGAGTACGTGAGCACATGAAACTTTGCTAGTACTAATTCGACAGATTGCATTGTACGAGGTTTTTCTCTGAACTATTTAATGGAATTTTTTTTTTATTATGGTCTCCATACTTGAGACAAGTGATGTGTGAATTCTGGAGGTAAAACCATTTCTCAATGACTGGCCAGTGATTCCAATAGATTGTTTCCCGGAAACCTTTTTGAACGAGACAAAGCTCGGGTTAGACAGTTCTTGTTAGACAAAGCTCTTTTTCCTTGCAAGGAATATCAACAAGTTTGATTCTGTTGAGATGGTGAAGCATTGGCTTCAGAAGCTTCAACTTCTGGTGGAAAATGTACAGAGCCGATTGTAATGATAATGGGTTCATTTTGGTTCCAAATGTCAGAAACTAGTGTAAGAAAATTTGGATGATCCACAAGAAACTTGAAAAACTTGAAGGGAATTTTATTTCCCAGCAGCTATGCTGTTGGAGGCAGGTTGACCCCACTCCACACCCAGTCCAACAATCCGGTCCAGTGTCACTAAGGCCCAAGAGAAGACAATGGACCCACAAGGTTGAAGGCCCATCCCGAGCTAAGGAGACAGCCATGCCGAAATGACACGGTCAAGCCTGAACATAAAGGAAATTAACGCATTCAAGACAATCATTACAGCACTTGATACTCGGCGGAGATCACGTCTCCTTTATGATCCACCTCTGAAGACCTATAAAAGAGATAACAAGAGTAAGAAGATGGGGATTCAAAATTTTCCTTAGAAAATCTATATTTTCAATACCTTTGTACTCTTTTGTTCTAAGTTACCTTATGTATTCCATTGTTGTATTCTGAATAATATAATCAATCAAACACACGTTTCTCATACAAAATCACCTATGTATATGCTTTTCTTAGGTTTCTTTTGATACACATGACGATAAACCTAACCGTAAATTATGAGTGGATTATTAGATTCATCATTTGGTGATACTGTTATCTAAGCAACGTTTGAGTTGTATATACAACAAAATTTATTCAATATTACGAATAAAAAATAACCATGTTGAGTTTTACGGCATCAATATTCTTCTTGCTTATATATGTAATGTTGAATACGTATATAGCTTCACACACGATATATACCTGCACATGTCTGAAACTCTGAAATGATAACACATATATGTTAATTAATGTTCTTTAACAATTTCATATGCCATTTGGTTTATAATAACTTTTAAAAGTTTGTGAAATTGGTTAATGGTTTTCGTTCGAAACACATTCTCTTTTAGTTTATTATTTAATTTACTCCTTTATGCAGCAAATTATGTTTCTCTAACTATGAAAACTAGGACTTGTCCCATCTAAACTTATTCAATATCGTATTAGAAAACTAAAACTCAACCATGAAGTGCCAGCTTAGTGGTAAAATATTTGGGACATGCTGTAAACTTATATGTTCTAGTTTCAATTTCTACTAGGAAAAAAAGTTTTTGCTACTGGGTCAATCTGGGTTTAGGATTCAGCCCATGCAGTTTAAATTGTAGTCGAGTAACAGACGAACTAGCTACCATGTGGTATTATTGTTGGAACTCGTTTTTGACGAAATGGTTTAGATCATTTTTCAGTAAGTTTCCGGGCGAAGACATTCGTTGGAATAACCGAATGTTTGACACTATGAAGTAGTGTAACCACATGTCAAAATCGAAGTTGGTTGGAATGAGAATGGAGATCCAAAGTGAATAACTTACAAAGCTTGTAAAGTTTTAAATTTGGTTAAGTATAAAAATTTAACAAATATTTCACTTAGGATATTTGGATTTGAGTTTGGATTTGTTAGTAAGACATTGTCTATTAACATATTCTTATAAACTTTATCTATGATGATCCTTTGTGTTTTTTTATTAAAAACAAGAAAGCAAATCCATTTAAATAAATGTATTGTGTTTCAAAACATAATGTATTTATCTTGTGGTTAATTGTTATCAAATGAGTCAATGGAGAATCATATCTTCATTAAGACATTGATATCTGAGTTAACTCTCCATTATAGCACTATGTCAGTTTCAGTTGTTGAAACTATAAAGGTGACTATGCTAATACTCATTCATAGACACATTGACACATCCAAGAACAAAAAGAAGAAACAATTCTCCCACCAAAAATAATTATGTTTATTTTATCTTGTATCTGAGAGTGCAACACAAAATAGGTTTGCTGGCTTCTATTTTGAGTGATGCGAAATGATCGAACTGTGGCTGTATCATGGGATTCTGATTGCGTAAACACCGTCACACTATAGGCAATTTAAGAATTAAGGAAAGAGTGTCTCGACTCCACACGAAAGCCTTATTTGTTCATCATATTTTGGTATCAAGTATTGTATATTTTATTTCTGTTTTTATCATTATATAAACAAATGATTCAGTTTGCCGTATCGTAGAAATCATGGTCCTACAATCTTAATTCATTAATTTTTGTTATTTTACTAACAAAAAACTGATTATTTGCTAAGTTTTGATAAGAGAAGGTTACCCAGTAATTCCGAAAAGAATATGGATCGGTACCTCATGCAGTCACTTATTGTGGGAAGTTTTTAATATATACGCTTACACTTCAACTTTTGCAGGAGCTGTTAGATTATTTTAAAATAATTGTCGCATTTCCATCATGTTTGCTTGTGACTTGCAGAAGTTATTTGATTATTAGCATTATTCGCTTTTAGTTAATATTGGTGCAGCTTAATCGCTTTTAGTCATGTCTCGATCGTAATAAGACTAGACTGTTATTACTTACAATATTATCTCACTTTCAATATCTGGAATAGGTATCAGAATCGATTTGGCTCTGTTGCTTGGAATTAGATAATTCCTATGATGAAAATCACTCTTCACCAACAGCTTGTTCTCGATTATGATTTTAGTAGAATATATTTTCTGGTATAAAAATCTTTAATCTAATTATTTTTAACAGAAATCTTTGTTATGATTTCTCAGGAAGAGGTCATTCTCATTTGTTCTAGTCACTACTTGAACCGCAAAGGGAAGTTGGTTATGTATATTTTATTGGTTTCATCTTTGAAATTTATTCATTAGGCATCTACGATCGACTTTTTTAGATTTTGAATTTAATTGAAGTTAAAAAAAATCTGTCTGTTTTTATAATTTACTATCACATAAAGGTAAATTTAAAAGAAGTGTTATTAGTCACTAAGACTTTGACTTTGTTTACAGGTTTGAGTTTCCGTTATGTGAAAGTGAAATTGTTTTTGGCATTTATTTTTGTTATGAAATTATCAAAAGCATTTCTTACATATGGTCAAACACGTGCGCTTACATGATCAAATAATTTTTTTGTTAAAATGTGTTAATGCTTTGACTTGGTTAATGTGATGATTTACTTTCATTACCAAGAATTTGTGTAACGGTTTTGATATACTGTTTCAGATTTTTTTCTCAAATAAAATCACATGTTAGACCATGGAGAAAAAAATATTCAAACTTAAGTATAATGGTGATACCATGGTTATAAACAAATATTTCGATCACTAAGAGATAAGGCGATATGGATGTAAATGGATTTGTGAGTCGGAGGTCCATTGATTTTGGGAGAGTTCTGCCACATATAACTCCATTGCCATAGGAAATAAAATGTTTATTGATATTGATCAAAACATTTATATTTCGTCAATGCTTAACGCGAGTCGTAAAAGATTGACAATGCAAAAATAACGAAAATCTCATATCAAAGTGACTGGAACTGACATGTGTGTTGTAGTTTCTAAAGTCAAAATGGTTGGGAATAATCATATATAATGGTGGTTTTGATGCTACAAATAATATCTTGTAATGATATATATATTTGATTTGAAAAAGCAAAAATACGTTTTTGGAAAAATGCAAAGTATGCAAGTTGGATTTAAAACTTGACTTGATAAAACTATGAAAGTATTTGGATTAAAAATATAAACTTTTGAGAGTGAAATACATTTTATAAGAAAATTTTAATAATTTTTCGAAATGGCTTTTTATTCATTTAAATTTAAAGGAGTTGTAGATTAAATTTTCTAAACTCTTACAGGATGTTATATGTAAATATGCATGCTTTTGATCTATCTAAAAAAATGTGGGGGAAACTTTGCTTATCATTTAAAGTCGTTGGCAAGATGCTAAATGAACTTAGTGACAGTTATTACAATATGATTTTTTGGAAAAAAAAACTAGTGTCATGCACTAAGTTTTGTGTACAATGGTTAATTGTATCTTGAAAAGATGAAAAAAACCATTAGAAAATTGATCTCGACTAATCTCAACCGATTTATGTTCACTATGATGACAACCTAGGATCCTGCTATTAAGTTGTGTCATGAGATCAAATTGTTATATCATCAAGAGGAATGGGTTATGCCTATCAATTAGGATGGAGTTTGGCGGTAACTTTACCTAACTAACTGGAGATCCCAAGAAATAGGTTTAAAGAGACATCTAAGTCAAACTAAATCTGCCCAAAGCATTGTAAGAGTTCGGTCTATACGAGTTCCTAGGATGATTAAACAGTACTACATGTAAGGAATAGAAGATAAACATTTGCTTATAATGATTTGTGTCCATAGCTTTGAGATATGAATGGAGTAGTACATGATACTCCTCTAAACATAGCTAATGGCAAATCACCTTATGAGTGTGAAATGAGACCGTTTCTAGGAGAATGAAAGAAAGACTATATTCTCCAAGTTCACTCATGATTAACAAGGATTGTTCACAACCAAAATGAACACAACAGAGAACCTCTTTCTGTGAGAGAATGAAACTGTGTTATAGCTATTGTCTAGGTTTACATCAAAGCCCGGGTGGTTCAAGATATCATGTTCACTACCTAGCTGAGTAAATTCGATAGCTATTAAAAATGAACGGTTCAAGGCTGAAAAATTGCTACCAACTCATCATGCAGTGGATTTATCATTTGTACTCTCAAAAGTCCTTAGTTGAGTCTAGTCTAGCTAGTCAAGTTTTTCAAGTCTATCGAGTTGTCTAGTGTTTAGAATCATTTCTATTCATGTGGGAGATTGTTGGAACTCGTTGGTTTTAGACCATTTTCAGTAAGTTTCCGGGTGAAGACGTTTGTCGGAATAACCGAATGTTTGACACTATGAAGTAGTGTAACCACATGTAAAAATCGTAATTGGTTTAAATGAGAAATGGAGATCCAAGGTAAATAACTTACAAAGCTTGTAAAGTTTTGAATTTGGCTAACTATAAAAATTTAGCAAATATTTCATTAGGATATTTAGATTTGGATTTGAGTATGGATTTGTTAGTAACATATTGTCTATTAACATATTCTTATAAACTTTATCTATGATGATCTTTTGTGTTTTTTTAACACAAGAAAGAAAATCCATTTAAATAAATATATCCATTTAAATAAACTCGTTACGTACGTATATTTGCAATTATTTTTGCTCTCCATGTTCTCCACCTCACCACTTGCTGTCTCTTCTCTGAAGTAAAATTTACATAGTCTTATCATCACAATTTCCCAATCTTATATACTGTTATCTAAGCAACGTTTGAGTTGTATATACAACAAAATTTATTCAATATTACGAATAAAAAATAACCATGTTGAGTTTTACGGCATCAATATTCTTCTTTCTTATATATGTAATGTTGAATACGTATATAGCTTCACACACGATACATACCTGCACATGTCTGAAACTCTGAAATGATAACACATATATGTTAGTTAATGTTCTTTAACAATTTCATATGCCATTTGGTTTATAATAACTTTTAAAAGTTTGTGAAATTGGTTAATGGTTTTCGTTCGAAACACATTCTCTTTTAGTTTATTCTTTAATTTACTCCTTTATGCAGCAAACTATGATTCCCTAACTAGGAAAACTAGGACTTTCCCATCTAAACTTATTCAATATCGTATTAGGAAACTAAAACTCAACCAAGAAGTGGCAGCTTACTGGTAAAATATTTGGGACATGCTGTAAACTTATATGTTGTAGGTTCAGTTTCTACTAGGAAAAAAGTTATTGCTACTTGGTCAATCTGGGTTTAGGATTCAGCCCATGCAGTTTAAATTGTAGTCGAGTAACAGACGAACTAGCTACCATGTGGTATTAGTCGGAAGACATTCCAAACTCAGTTAGGCAGTGTGGTATCCAATCTACTTTGTAGAACTAAGTATGTTTCTTTTGGTTCCTACCCAATCATCCAATAGGCCATATAAAAGAGGAACTAAAATCCTATTTTTAATATTTTAGAAGATAACTCTAAACCTAAAATTAAGCTAAATAATAACTGATTCATGTATAGAAACCCTTACACACTTTTCATTCTTTAATTAACATTGAAATGATATAACTTAGATATGTTATATGAAAAAGATTTTTAAGGCCTTGCTAAATCAGTGTTACCAAAATATTATTTTGTTCATATTTTGTAACACAAAACCTTAATTCGAATACGTGCAAGCACATGAAACTATGCTCGTACAAACCATTGAGTTACAATCTTTGGTTTTACCAAAGAAAATAGGTTACAATCTTTGGTCTATCGCAGAAGTTATATATATGCATATAATTTTGAAAAATGTAAATGCTTCGTTCTAAAAAAGGTTTATAATTATTTGAAAATATAAATTAATCCAGCTGGAAATGATCTTTGGGTCGACGAGCTATTTCCCCACGAGAACTATCTTATAGCATCATATCTCCACCAAACTATGACCTAGTGTCAACTCTCCACGATCTGAAAGTTATAAAATTTATTTCTCCACAAATTAACAATTTTGAATGTATTTCTCCCTGAACCGATACTTTGAAACTTAATTACCCATAGACCATGGTTTTACTTGGTTTATTATTAACTAAATAGTTTAAACCGGCTAAACCAAACCAAAATTTATTTTAAACAATTTTTATTAAAGACTCTTGTTTATCTTCTGGTTGAAATTTCAAAATATAGATTTTTGAATTCAAAAAAGATTTCCTAATTTTATTAATATTTTTGCGTTTTTAAGAAAATAAAATACAGAATTACATCATGATTTTATTTTTACATAATTTAATAAAATTACAATGAAAAAATATGATTATTAATTTTTGAATTTTTTGAAATTTGAAAGCAAAAATTAAAATTTGATAAAAGTATATGTCAAAATTCATGTTTTGTTGAATTTTGACGTAAAACAAATTTTCAAAAAAATAAAATTTTTTGACATATATTTTCATCAAAATTTGATTTTTTTTTCAAATTTTCTAAAAAAAATCAAATTTAACAAGCTTATTTGTTCATTTTGATTTTATTAACCTTTATAAAAATGAAATCTTGATGTAATTTTTTTTAAAAAAATTCAGACAAAAACAAAAATATAAACCTAATACAATATTCTTTTATAAAAATTGTTTAAAATGAACTTTGGTTTGGTTTAATCGGTTTAAACTATTTTGGTTAATAATGAACCAATTAAAACCATGGTTTATGGGTAATTAAGTTTCAAAGTATCGGTTCGGGGAGAAATACATTCGAAATTGTTAATTCGTGGAGAAATAAGTTTGTAACTTTCAAAACATGGAGATTTGACACTAGGTCATTGTTTGGTGGGGATCTGATATTATATGATACTTATCGTGGAGAAATAACTCGTCGACCCATGATCCTTAACTCCACCTTCCGAGTCATTGGGCACAGTCAAGCTGCAACCCATCAGTCTTTGCGTGTGTTCAACTCTGGATCTTTTTCTCAGTTACACTTGTCCTCTGTTTATAGATGAACCTCCTCTTCTATTTGCTCTAAGTTGGTTTAACCTAATGGACCAAGCTATGCTTTACGGGCCGAACGACAAGGCTGTTAAGCCGATGCTTATTGTTCTGACTGTGCCATCACTTAAAGGATTTGGGCCCATGATGACGTTAATCCTTTTTGATTCATGTAAAATCTTCCGTCCTTCGATCTTCATACCTTCCCCGAAGATCGTTTTGAGCTGGAACTTTCCTTGTCTTCATGTTCTATGATAGGAGGGGAGCTGCTTTTCAGATCAGAGGCATTGAACTCCTCCACCAGGATATACCGTTCAACTCGGTGAAGAGTGTCTACGAAGGTATTGGGATGATAAGGAATCATACTGTGGTAGAGAGGAGAGTCGTACTTCAGAGCGAGCTTCAGATGCGTTATCCCGAGCTCGTCACACATACACAATCCTGAGACCGCCGCCTTAAATCTCGTTATGAATACTTCCCAAGGGTTATGCACTGATGTCATCATGTTTTCTTTGGTGAGTATTGGTGTTACCTGTTGCATTGACATGGACACAATATGTGACTGTTTGTTAACCTCCGGCTTCTCGGTTCCTGATGTCTTGGTCATGCATCACACATCGGATATTTAGAGGAATATTTTTAATGAATCTTCCCCTTCTTCTACCGCCAAATGATGAATCCTAAAATTCACTCAGAAATATGGTTTTTGTTTCAAGAAGCTTGAACAATAAGTAAGCTTGAAATAAAAAGATTAGGCTAGAATCAACTATAGAAAATAGATGTTTTATTGATGATTTAGTAACAAATACAGAGGGTGCTTGATAACAATTGAGAATGAATATCAAGAGATCATAGTTTCTCCAAGGTACAATTTGTATCCCCTTTCTTTGGCTCTTCCTCCTCCTTTTATAGGTCTTCCTGGCAGATCGTAATAGTGACCTGATCTCCGATGTGGATCGAGTGATTTTATGACGGTCTTTAATGCTTTTGATTCCTTTATGTTGTGTGTTGACTTGACATACTCCTTCTGTAGGACTTCTTTAGCTAGGGGTAAGCTTGGACCTTCATGGGCTTATCTTTTCTTCTTGGACCTTGGCGATACTCAATTTTGGCCTCCAAGATGATTTGATCGAATCCTTGAATTGGGACTAGAGAGGGGTAAAACCCGGCTCCAACACCAACACCTTCAACGAAAATGACAAAAATAACGACGTCGAAGCCCATATATAGTTATGCCGAGGTGAAGCCAACCCATCTTCACATCTTCTTCCGCTCCTCCGTTTGCCTAGGAACCTCTCCACATTTGCCTCTATCGCACTGCCACCATCACTATCTATATCTCGTCTCCTAACCGGCAAAGTCATTTCCACGCTCCAATGTCCTAAAAATCCAGAGGAGGATGAAAAAGCGAAGAGAGGAGGATGAATAAGCTGGTGGAGGAGAGAGAGGACGACGACGGGACAGAGGAGGACGATGAAGAAAACAACGGGATGGAGACGGTGGTGTAGATAAGGTTTAGGTTATGGTTTATTATGTTTTGTTTTAATTAGGTTTGGTTTAATTTGTTTTGATTAGGTTTTGGTTTAATTGTTTCACTTTTTAAAACATTTTATTAGTTTAATTTGCCAACTAAAAATTAGTTTTATTTAAAAATATTTTTTTTTATTTTTCAAATAGCCACGAAAAAATCGTGACTAGATAGTGGCTATAGTGACTATTAGAATGTGGCTAAATCGTGGCTATATTAGCGAAGAAGTAGTCGTGGAAAAACTTTTGCCACCTTTTTTTCCATCCACGGAGCTAAAACCATGGTAAATTTCCGACCCAAAACTGTAGCTCTTTTCTTTATAACCACGGTTTTCGGCTCTATAGCCATGGTTTTGAAGTGGCATTACTGTGTCTATGCCGCAGGTTTTTACTAGTGGATTTTTTTTGAATTTATGATTTCTCGTATATATATTGCAAGTTGGATATGGTGGCAGCGGCTTATGAAACTGCGAGCAATTGCAATGCCTTATATACTATGAACAATTGCATCCTTTTGGCATGATTAGACGGAATTGGATAACTTTGGGATATAAAGGGACCAAACAGTCCTCGGGTTTTCTGTATCCCAATTGAAGCCTCTCTTCGTTTTCTCCATTATGCCTTTCATTTCAAATTGTCAAAAGCTTAATCTCCATATGATAACTATTTTCTTTGGAGAATCCACCCGAAATATTTTTAACTACCACTACATGGCGATGCTCCTCTTCCACCATATGTTTCATGGTTTTCGGTAGTTTGATTCAACCAGAAAATTCCTAAGCATGCTTTCATTATATGGATAGTAATGCAAGATAGATTGATGAGTTAAAAGATCTTGGGCCTTCTGGTTCCGGGTGAGTACATGTTGTGCCGAGAGATTTGGACAAGTTTATTGGCTACAAGTGGATTATTTCACCCGATTAGCTTCAAAGAAGTTCTGCTGTCTCATCTCTAAAATAAAATTTACATAATATTACCATAACAATTGTCCAATTTTATATACATTTATCTAAGCAAAGATTGAGTTGTATATACAACAAAATTCATTCTATATTACTAATAAGATTTAACCATGCATGTTGAGTTTTATTACGGCAACATATTCGTCTTGCTTATTGGAATATGTATACTGCTTCACACACGATATATACCTGCACATGTCTGAAACTATGAAATGAGAACATATATGTTAATTAATGTTCTTTAACAAATTCATATGCAATTTGCTTTATGATAACTTTAAGTTTGTGTACACATTCTCTTTTAGCTTATTATTTAATTTACTCCTTTATGCAGCAAACTATGCTTTCGTAACTAAGAAAATTAGGACTTATGGCATGCAAACACATTCAATACCGTATTAGGGAACTAAACCCCAATTTAAGGATTTTCAGAGGACAGCTATGAACCTAGAATTATGATAAATAATAACACTGATTCTTTTTTAGAAATAGGCAGTAATCATTCTTAGATTAGCAATGAAAAGATATAACATAGATATCTTATATGAAAAAAAGATTGTTAATGCTTGCTAAATCAATATTATCAAAATATTACTTTGTTAATATACATAACATAAAATCATAATTCGAGTACGTGAGCACATGAAATTATGCTAGTATTAATTCGACGTATTGCATTGTACGAGGTTTATCTCTGATCTATTTAATGGAAAAAGTTGTATTATGGTCTCCATACTTGAGCCAAGTCATGTGTGACTTCTGGAGGTACAACCATTTCAATGAATGCCCAGTGATTCCAATAGATTGTGGCGTCAAAAACCTTTTCAAAGGAGACAAAGCTCGGGTTAGACAGTTCTTATTCTTGCTTATCGCAGAAATTTTGGAAAGCGTCTTTTGCCTTGCATGGAATGTCAACAAGTTTTGTTCTATTGATATGGTGAAGCACTGGCTTCAGAAGCTTCAGCTTCCAGTGGAAAATGTGCAGAGACAATTGATAATGATAATAGGTTCATTTTGGTTCCAAATGTCAGAAACTAGTGGAAGAAAATTCGGATGATCCACAAGAAACTTGAAGAACTTGAAAGGAATTTTATTTCCCAGCAGCTATGCTGTCGGAGGCAGGTTTACCCCATTCCTCACCAGTCCAATAATCCGGCCTTGTATCACTTAGGCCCAAGAGAAGATAATGGATCCACGAAGGTTGAAGGCCCAGCCCGAGTTAAGGAGACAGTCATGCCGAACTGACACGTTAAAGCCGAAACTTAAAGGAAATTAACGCATTCAAGACAATCATTACATCACCTGATACTCGGCAGAGATCATGTCGCCTTTATGATCCACCTCTAAAGGCCTACAAAAGAGAGACCAAGAATAATAAGATGGGGATCCGAATTCTTCCTTAAAAATCTATATTTCCAATCCAATACCTTTGTACTCTTTTGTTCAAAGATACCTCTGCTGTATTCTGAATAATATTATCAATCAAACACACATTTCTTATACAAAATCTTCTATCTATACGATTTTTTTAGATTTATTTTGATACACATGACGAAAATCCTAACCATAAATTTTAAGATCCAACATTTGGTGCTTGAAGGAGTGGGGATTCAACACAAAAACCCTCTGAAAGATTCCGACATGAAACACATACCACAGTGACATGAGAAACACATTTCCTTCTATAGGAAACAACTTGAACGTTAACAATCCCCAGCACGGATTGCAGCATCTTAAGTCGTATGGCACAATGTTCAACCGACTCCAGTGCTTGATTCAGAAGGAAATCTGATCGTCTAGTAGAGAAGTAAGATCAGTGAGATTGAAGGTGAAGACAATGGTTTTAAAGGCCATCACGCCACTTTGGTTTCATAGTGTAGCCAATGTAGAATGCTCAGCAGAAGAGAGGGTTTCGTAAAGTAGCGCATGACGATCCAAGGAACTCGAGAGGATGCGAACTGCACCCTGTTTTTAATCATATCAGACCAGAGACTCTGCCACTTAGCTTGAAAGTTTGATGTGTAAACACATGAGCTGAGAAATTTCTCTCCCGTAACCGCGGTCACCAGTTATGATTTGGGAACTTTTGTAGTGGACATTTACGTTGATATTGTCTGAAAGACAGATCCAGATTTTCCAAGACGGTGATGATAATAATTTTTGCGAAACTTCCAACCTAGAAGAGAAGTAGTAACAATCGCTTTTAAGTTACTTTCTTGAACACGAGTGATGAATCCCTGGAGAGGAGATCCTTTTGTCCCTGATACTTTTGAAGGAAGATCTGATGGTTTTGAGAAGATCTGGGTTGATTTTGATGATGATGGATGGATTGATTGGATGATCTTCAGAAATGATCTATGAACTGATCAGATCTTGTGTAGATGTGTCTAAGATCAAGAGAATGAACCCTGTTTGAGATCAAAGACAAGTTTTGCAATCAGAGAATGAACTCTTTAGCAATCAGTGTTCAAAGATGAACATAGGATTCACAAGCTTTCTGGAAAAGTTTTTGATAAAAAGAGTGAATATCTATTATTCTGGTCGTGCATCCTCTTATATATGACTTACAAGTTGTAGAAATGAAAAGACAAAGTGTAGAAATCAAGAAATTTAGAAACTAGGAATGTAGACTTGATTTTGGACCAGAATAAGTGTTTTGTTGAATGTCTCTTTGCCTTACCAAGAACTTGACTTTCTTGCTGACTCCCTCTTGGTATTCTTGGTGAGAATGGGCTTGAAATGGACTGAACAAAGGGCTGGTCGAATTTGGCATGAAACAGACCCATAATGAATTTGTTATGAACTCTCCATGGGCTGCAATACTTCTTCTTAGGAAACTTGATCCAAAACACATCCAAATGGTTTCTTGGACTTGAATTTCGTGGCTGATTCATCAGAAAGAGATAATGGATCCTTAACTTTGGGTTTGAACTTCTTTTGGGCTTAGAGAAACAAATCTGATCCATCTTCTCTTTTGGGCCAAAAATCACTTGTCCAGCTAGGTCCATGGCAGCTTCAGTGTCACTCTCATTCAGCTCAGCTCGTCCTTGTGTAGTGTCACTCAGCTGGTTGAGCTCCAAGTTCAGCTCATTCATCTCATTCAGCTCTAAGGTAGTGTCACTTAGCTCATCCAGATCACTTAGCTCAATCACACTCACATCAGCTGGTGTTAGCTCAGTATGCTTGCTTTTCTTCCATCCTGGTTTGTCCTTTGTTTGATGATCAGCTGGCTCGGCCATGGTTACATCATCCCCTCCTCCTTTAAAATGATTTGTCCTCAAATCTGTATCTCCTACATCAAAAGGAAAAAAGTTAGACACAAGACACAGGTTCAAGCAAAGAAACATGTAAGCAACAACAAAGAAAAGTTTTAGAAAGAAACTTCCTTGGACTGTTGAAGTTGCTTTCCTCAAGTACTTCCATCTCCAAAATTCTGGCTGATAAGCAAGGTATCTTCTCTTGTTCCTTGCACCCGTTTGAGACTTATCTTGATGATCCTGCACACTAAAAACACAACCTAGATATCCAGAATCATATGTGCAAGACATGTTCTTGTTTAGATCAAAAATCAAACATTTCTTCTTTAGAACATGTAGCACATGCCTCAGACATTCAATATGCATATCAAAGAACGTATTGTAAACCAGAATAGTATCAAGACAAAAAATAGCATAGCTCTTAAAGAACAACTTCAGTACATGCACAAGCTTCTCATATTCAGAACACAAAAGATCAAACTCAAATTGAGAATCACTTATCACATGTTTCAAAGGTTTAGCAGGTTTGTCAAAGAATGTGTTATACACCAGTATATTATCAAGGCTCAAAACAACACCATTCTCAAAGATTGATCTCAAAACATGCCAAGGTTTATCAGTTTCAGAACATACATGAGTAGGTTTCAAAACATAATCAAACACAAACTCGTTTTCAGCTCTAAATGGTTTTAGCTCCTGCAAATTCCTAACCATAGATTCGTCCAAGGCACAAGTGGATGCAAGCAAATCACAAGTGTCTAGTTTATGCTTAGAAAAACTCAGAACAAAGCTATTTTCTTTGAAGACAAATGAATCAAACGATTTCCTAGAACAGAAAACAATATGTTGCAGAACAAGCTCTAATGTCTTTTCAGAATGATCAAGGCCTTTGTTATGTTCCATAAACTGATCAAAGCTCAAAACAAGACCAGGATTGATTGCATTACCACTGTAAAAACGTTTTAGTTCAGAAACTTTATCTGGTTCAAGTTTCTTAAAAGAATGAATCATGTTATCAAAAACAGAGTTTGAAACACAAAATTCTTTTACTTTTTCTAGACCAAAACGTTTTACATCATTGGAACTAACCATAACAAACATTTCAGACAGAGAATTAACCATATCAAATCCCTTACAGTGCTCTTGCAGGCTAGGGAACAAAGACTTGGGAATAGTTCTCAGCTCCAAGCTGCTCTGCTGCTCCATCACTGCACCTTGTTTTAAAATCTTTTGTTCTGTTTTTGGTGAGTGTTCTTCTGAGACCTGAGACACTGAAACAAGACTACTCGGTTGCACCGGTTCAAAAGAGGTTAGTTTATCACAAGAACTACTGATAGCAAGTTCAGATTGAGGAGAGAAAAGAGAAAACTCATTTTCTGCCTCAGGTTCTTTTATTACCTTCGATGGCTCTGTTTTCAGTTCTTGGACAATCTGCTCCTGCTTGCTACAACCCTTTGGATCAGCAACTCCTGAGGAAGGTCGTGAGGTTGGTCTCCTTTGCTTGTCTGTTACAAAATCTTGCAGTACTTGTTGTGCAATCTTTTTGAAATCATCTTGAAACTGTTGGTTGTTCAAATAATCAAGTGCTGATGGTTGTTTCTGAGACTTCTTTATGGTATCACGACCATAGGAAGCTCCTGTCTCTTCTCTGACATGTCTAGGAAGTTCTCTGCTCCTCTTAGTTGGTTCATCTTGCCTCACTGGTCGTGGCTTTTCCTGCACAAAATCAGAATGGTTAAAAACCGATTTTTCTTTTCTTAAAAAAAATCTGTCTTTTTCCCAGCACACTCTTTGTGGAAGAACTGAATTGATCATGATGTGTGCTCCTCCTTTTAAGCCTTTCCAGTGTCCTCCTGGACTGTATCTTTTCCTGCTCATAACCAGACTCATCAATATCATATGAATCTCTTTTTCTCATAGACTTTTCTCTTCTTTTCAAGGCTGCTTTTGTTGCAGAGTCAAACAGGTTGTAATCTAACTCCTTCTCAGGACATCTCCTCCTGAAATTGCTTCCTCCAGACATGGCTTCCTGTTAGAATCTCAACAAGAAAAATTAGCACAATAACAGATAGCCTAAGCCTCACAATCTCTCAAGTGTTTCTCTCTGATTTTTTTCTGTGATTTTTTTTTTCTGTGAATCCAGTAGCTCAGCAACAAACAAAGATCAAGCTTTAGAGAACAATCCCCAGCCCCCAAAACAGAAGAAAAGATAGAAATTTTTAAGAAATTTGGTTTTGCAAGAGGCTTTACCACCAGGGCTGGATTTCTCCTCAGCCAGGCTGGATTTCTCCTCAGCCAAGTTGGATTTCTCTTCAACTTTTCTTTTGATTATTTTTTTTAAATCTGGTTGGCCCTCTTGCAGATTCAATAGATAGAAAGATAAGAGATTTCTGGGAAATTGCAGAGACAATTGCAGAGAATAGAAAACAGATTCCCAAAACAAAGAAGTGGAAAAGTTTTAGAATCAAACCCCAGATCAAGAGCCTTCAAATCTGCTCTGATACCACTTGATGAACCCCTGGAGAGGAGATCCTTTTGTCCCTGATACTTTTGAAGGAAGATCTGATGGTTTTGAGAAGATCTGGGTTGATTTTGATGATGATGGATGGATTGATTGGATGATCTTTAGAAATGATCTATGAACTGATCAGATCTTGTGTAGATGTGTCTAAGATCAAGAGAATGAACCCTGTTTGAGATCAAAGACAAGTTTTGCAATCAGAGAATGAACTCTTTAGCAATCAGTGTTCAAAGATGAACATAGGATTCACAAGCTTTCTGGAAAAGTTTTTGATAAAAAGAGTGAATATCTATTATTCTGGTCGTGCATCCTCTTATATATGACTTACAAGTTGTAGAAATGAAAAGACAAAGTGTAGAAATCAAGAAATTTAGAAACTAGGAATGTAGACTTGATTTTGGACCAGAATAAGTGTTTTGTTGAATGTCTCTTTGCCTTACCAAGAACTTGACTTTCTTGCTGACTCCCTCTTGGTATTCTTGGTGAGAATGGGCTTGAAATGGACTGAACAAAGGGCTGGTCGAATTTGGCATGAAACAGACCCATAATGAATTTGTTATGAACTCTCCATGGGCTGCAATACTTCTTCTTAGGAAACTTGATCCAAAACACATCCAAATGGTTTCTTGGACTTGAATTTCGTGGCTGATTCATCAGAAAGAGATAATGGATCCTTAACTTTGGGTTTGAACTTCTTTTGGGCTTAGAGAAACAAATCTAATCCATCTTCTCTTTTGGGCTAAAAATCACTTGTCCAGCTAGGTCCATGGCAGCTTCAGTGTCACTCTCATTCAGCTCAGCTCGTCCTTGTGTAGTGTCACTCAGCTGGTTGAGCTCCAAGTTCAGCTCATTCATCTCATTCAGCTCTAAGGTAGTGTCACTTAGCTCATCCAGATCACTTAGCTCAATCACACTCACATCAGCTGGTGTTAGCTCAGTATGCTTGCTTTTCTTCCATCCTGGTTTGTCCTTTGTTTGATGATCAGCTGGCTCGGCCATGGTTACATCAACGAGTCTCAATTAAGCATCCAAAAGACGGTTTCGCTGACCAAGAACATAAATATAAACGTTTGAACTTTTTTCTGAAGCCCCATGTATTCCATGCAAATAGAGATCTCATCATTTAGTGCATCCAAGTGGATGCTTTTTTGTTTGTTTGGTGCTTTTCTTTTCATTATTTTGTACTTGTTGGGTTGTTGACACCATGCCTTGATTCTTGTCTTTCTTATCAATCGTCCTTTTGGGTGGTTTCAAATTTTCCTTAGGCAAGTCTGGTACACTATTCTCCACTTCCTCCCTTGGGAGCTACTTTCCTCAACCTCGCCTTCCTAAACCTCCGTTAGAGGTGAAATCAAGATGGAGAGTTCCTCTGATGGTAACTGACATAATGGTTTGTATGAGTTCCTCTGATGGTGATCTTGTATGGCAGAGGCTTTTCCAGATTGTTGACAACATGAAGACAAGCTACATAAAGTAGAGTGCATTCATTGGTTGTAAATATTTTGTTCGACATGTACACTTTATATAGCCTTCAAATTAGCTTCTTTCATTTCTTTTCAGACTTTGGTTCTATGTTTAGTAATTGTTTTAGATTAATAAGACTTGTCTTATAAGAAAGCAAATATTTCAAATCAAGCTAATCGATTATAACACAGCTACAAACTATTATTTGAACTTTTGGAAAATAAATAAACTAAAGTATTTCAGCTTAATTATGGTGACGGCAGAGAATTGATGAAGTTGGAAAGTTTGAGAAACAAAAAATCAAAATATTTGATAGGCTTTTTGTTTAAGACTAAAAACCTTCTCAACTTTTTTGTTGTTAATTAAATTTAAGCAGAATAATTTATCTGTTATATATTTTAAAGTTTTATAAAATAGTAAAAACTAAGAGGAGAACTATATGAATATTTTGTACAAAAATAATAGTTCAGTCAATTAAAAACTAATAAAGTATAATTATAAAAATTTTAACTTTGAAAGTTATTTAAGGATTAATTTATAAATTTTTAAATAATTATAAATATTTAACAATATTTTAAAAAATAAATAAAAACAAATAAAACTATCTCCGTATTACAAAATATTTATACATAATACATATTTATGTATAAAATATTATTGGTACAAAAATTATACATTTGTAAATGCATGCCTAATTAGTTCACAAAAAATAGCTATAGTCATTACAATTCACATCTAATAATACAAAATATAAAAATAACTCACTTACACAGATGATTAAAAAAATTTGTTGGAAGACATACAAAACGTAAATAGTGGGGTCAAATACCAACAGTAAAAACTTTTTAGGAATCAATATGCAAATTTATATGATATAATTGTCACGTGTTATTTAACCAATGACACCATGATTCCACGATAACTTTGAGTGAATTATTTATGACCGAAGTTACCTTCTTCTTCTTCTGTTTTTGAGTGAATTATTTGAACTGAATCTTGTTCTTCTGTCAAAACACAAACCTAATCACAGACAAAAAAAAAGCCTTTGCTTCAGTCTAAAGCCCTCTCACCAAAGATGCTCTACCATCTTTCACCAATTATCACTGTTATTGTTTAAGCTCGTTTCGACCTTAGACAAAAACTGTGATATTGTTCAACCACAAAACTTATGTTACATACGAATACGAAACTCTCACTGAACACTCACGATTACGAAGATGCAAGGAATCGAACGAGAACGAAAATAAAAACATGAGCATACACAGAGAATAATTGAGTACCTAGATTTCACCGATGTGGCTACGTCTCTGGGCCTGACAAGGAAAATCATTAACTCTCCAAGATCACAAGATGGTTGTGACCTAAAGTTGTAACCCTAATACAATCTTAACGTGTGCGACACACGAGCATTGCTTTTATATTAAACAAAGTATGTTACAGCTGATAACCAATTTTAATAACCGTAAATCATTAAGTTATAATTAACTGTACGTTAACCCAACGTCATATAACCCAATTGTCAATCTCGACTTAGTTTAAGCTTCAATATAGTTGATACTTCATCACCAACGTAACAATGTCCACCTTGATGACTAATCAGCTATATATGCTACTATCATGTTGCCAACTCATGTACTTGCCACGCAAAACACCAAACACCTTAGTGGTTGGCCACTCCGAGAAACCTTAGAGCTACTTCAAACTTCTTCACAGGAACAACCTTGGTTAATATGTCTGCAGGGTTCTTCGAAGTATGGATCTTCTCAACAATCACATCCCTTGCTCAATGATATCTCTGATGAAATGGAGTTTCCTGCTGATGTGTTTAGTCCGTTTTATGATGAACGTTATTCTTGGCTAAACACAACGCGCTCTGTGAATCACACCAAATCGTCATTGAATCTTGTTCAAGACTCATTTCCTCAGACAAACCTCTCAGCCAAATTGCCTTCTTAACTGCTTCCACAAGTGCCATGTACTCTGCCTCTATTGTAGAGAGAGCTACCACATGTTGCAAGCCAGACTTCCAGCTAATGACATTCCCTCCAGCTGAGAAAACATAACCAGTAATCGACATCCTCTTATCCAAATCTGATGAGAAATCAACATCACATAAACCTTATATCCTGAAGTTTTCCCTTTTCTTGAAAACTAACTTGTGATCCTTTGTTCCTTTCATATATCTCAGCACCCATTTAACTGCAGCCCAAGGCATCAAACCCGGTCTTGGCATGTACCTGCTCACTAACCCCACAGCATACGCAAGATCACATCTCGTTCCAATCATCGCATACATAATACTTCCTATGGCATTAGAATAAGGCACATTCTCCATCTTTGTTTCATGTTCTCCATCTTTAACAACTTTTAGCTTAAAATGGGAACCAACAGGAGTAGTAACCGCATTGGCATCACTCATGTTGATCGTTCGAAGCACCTTTTCAAGATAACTTGACTGAGATAATGTCAAAACTCTACTTGCACGATCCCTGTTTATGTCCATGCCTAAAATCCTCCCTGCACAACCAAAATCCTTCATCTCAAACCTTCCACTCAACATTTTCTTCACCTTCTCTATCTCCACCATGCTTTTAGAAGCCACCAACATATCATCTACGTAGAGAAGTAAATAGATATATGTTCCTTCAGTCACTTCTTTCACTTACAGAGAGTGATCAAACTCGCTTTTCTTAAACCCAAGTTTTTTCATGAAACTGTCAAAGCATATGTTCCATTATCTTGGAGCATGTTTGAGTCCATACAAGGATTTCTTCAAATGACACACATAGTCTTCCTTGTTCTTCACACGAAATCGCTCAGGATGTTCCATATAAATTTCTTCCTCAATATCCTCATGAAGAAATGCAGTTTTGAGATCGTGTTGTTCAAGCTCAAGATCTAGGTTGACCACTGATATCTTACATATTTGTATGGTTTTGGTCATCTCTTTTGTTGCTTTTTAAGCATATAAGATATCATTTAAGCATATTTAGGTTGCATTCCATTACATTTGTCTATGTCAAGTGTTGGAGATGCTTATTGGTGAGTTTGGAGGCAATTGAGGCTAAGAAAGTGAAGTTTGGAGCAAAAGAGGGGTGTAGCGACCAAGCGTAACGACCAGGAGTGGTCGCTACAGACCCACATGAGAAATGCGGATGCCGTAGCGACCAGGCGTAGTGACCAGGCGTGGTCGCTACAGACCCACAGGAGAAATGTGGATGCCGTAGCGACCATGCGTAGCGACCAGGCGTGGTCGCTACAAATCCTGAGGAGTTGAAATATTCTAAGTGTCATAGCGACCAGGCGTAGCGACCATAGCTGGTCGCTACAGACAAAAATACCCAAATATTTATGGGTCAACCCGGGTTTGTTGGGTTGATCCGACTCGTTTTTTGGACTCCTATATATAGTTTTAGACCCTAAAACCCCAGGGGGATCTTTTTTTTTCTCTCTCAAAACTTTTTCTAAACTTGAAAAAGCTTAAACCTTTTGATCATTGGAAGGAAGTACTTCGTTTTTTACTGTTTTTTTCTTGCTCATTGACATGATTTGTCTTGAATCTAATATGGGTTTAAGGTTTCTCATGAAAAGTATTGAGTAGTGAACTTGTGATTCATGGGTTAAGTAGATTAGGGTGTTTAAGTGGATATTTAGGATGTCTCTTGCTTTATTAACATTGTTCTATGCTTATTAGGTGTTCTTAATGCTAGATTAGCCTTGATCAAGTTGATTTAGAGCTTAAGTACTTTCATGCCCGAAAGGTGTTCGATGAAATGCTTGAACCAACCTAATATTGTCTTTTACATGTCTAACCAATGACAATTGATGTTAGAGATGTTAAATGGTTAGTAGACTTGTGATTTATGCATGCTTGATTGTGTTAGGCCAACGACAGTTGATGTTTAATTCTTGATTAGCATAGGGATTATTGTCACGACAGTGGATTAGTCTATTTTATGAGTTCTAGACCTATAGACTTGTTGATTATTTTGTTTTGTGTGCATCCTATATTGAATCTTGGTCACCCGATATCGATTATCTTGCCCATGGATTCATCCTTAGCTATTGATTGAAATTTTGATTCTTGCACTTATTTCTTGTTTGAATTTGAGATCACTTTTTTATAATTCTAGGAGTTTAGCTTGTTACAAATCATCAATATTCTTATTTGCTTAGATTATGAAAGTTTGTGTATTCTTAGTGTTGTAAATCATTAGTTCCTTGTGGATTTGATCCTAAAGTGCTTCATCGTTATACCATTCGATTGTGGTAGCGTGCACATTAGGTTAATTGGCCTGTTGTAAAACGTAGTAATCAATTTCACGCCGTTGCCGGGGAACTAAGTAGATTTATCATTAGGATTTCAAACTTTCTTGAGATTAAGCTTTTTTTCTTATGCTTTGTTTTGCTTTGTATAGTTATTAACCTTTTATTCTAGCTTTTGTTCTTTGCAGTAATGGCTGCAAGCTACTTTGATTGGCCACAAGAAGAGAAAGACACATTTGAAGATCACATGGAAGATGATGACTCCATATGTGGAGCCACCCTTTGATGAAAGTGTACTCACACCAGAACAGAGTGTTAAGGTAGATGAGCTTTGCAAAGAAAACCCAATGTTGACAAGGAGTGACATGGAAGTGATGCTAAGGTTGAATCTTATGCAACACCGGGCAACACTAGAAGGAAGAGAGCTCACAGGTACTGAGATAAGAATTGCTCATCAGCTCAAAGAGGTATTTTATTGGGTTCCACCAACCCAACTAGAAGGTATAAGCGATTCTACTTTTGAACTTCATTATTTTGAGGATAGTTGCTTGCCTTGTGTTGAAGATATTGCCTCAGATTTGAATTCTCATGTGCTCATCAACGAATGTCTTGATCTGATATGTGAAACTAGAAAACTAGATGACTTGAGAGTAGAAAAGATTGCTAGAGATCATCTTGAAGTTTGTTTTGACAAGAACTATCTTTGTGCTTCAATTGATCTCGAAACTAAATTTTTTATGCTTGATGAACCTAGACCTCTTCTTGAACTAGCTGATTTAGAGGATGGACTTGATGTGGATAAACTTTTGCTTGAGCTAGAAAACCCCCTTGTTAAAAACGATGATGAGAATAAAAACATTGTGTTTTATTTGATTGATGGAGATAGAGTTGACTACTTTGTTCAAACATCGTTTGAGCCTGTAGTTGACTTTGTATTTTCACCAAATGCATTTGATTCTCATGACCATCTGAACCTCAAGGAGCATTTCATAATTCATGCTACATCTTTAGTGAAGCTCTTTGATGAAAAATCTGTCTATTTTCTATGGACAGTAGTGTGCTTCTTTGTGCACTTTGTTTCTTGTTCTTGCAGGAGAAGGACCAAAGGTGCATTGGCTCAACCTTTCGAAACTTATGATTAGCAAGCACACCGAGTCAAGCTAGAGACATAAAACAAGTGCGCTTGGGAGGCATTCTCATGTTTATCCTTTGTATATATTTCTATTTATCTATTATCTTGTTTTAGTGTGTTTGAATAAGTTTAGAGACAAGTTTGGGGGAGCTCGAAATCTTTCCAAGAGGTCATGTCAAAATTTACAAAGTCACAACAAGGCTTCCCTCCTCATTCTCTCTCTCATCAAGCTAACTCTAAGTAAGTGCATCTCCACCCTTGTAAATACTTAGTTCTTTCATATTTCATCTCTCTTTTGCTTTCTCTCTCAAGTTTACTATCACACAAGAGACTGTGTGAAGTAAGTTTGGGGGAGAGTCTACCATCTCACATTGTGTTTTGTTTTGTTTACTTGTCATGAGTCTCATGCATTGCATTGTACATACTTATTTGCATAGAAAAACCTAAAAATTGAAAATTTTCAAAAACACCAAAACAAGCATTTAGATTCATATTTTATTTCATTTTCATCTTTAAGATTGAGTCTAGAAGCATTTAGGTTGCATCCATATACATAAGAATTTGTGTTTTAATTGCCTTGAAAAAACACATGTCTAGAACTCAACATGATACCCTAACTCAACATATCAAGTAGCTTAAACATCTTAAGAAAAAAACTTGTATGCTTCGAGCCTTGAAGACTCTACTTGAAACTTGTTGTGAGCTTGATATTGACTAGTTCTTGAAACCAACTCCAACCTACTTGAGGCATAATGAACTTAATTTCTCTTGCTTATGGGCACTTGCATACTCAAACATGGATCTCATACACATTTGGGTTATCTTATTCCATTCATTACCCTATTGATAACCCAAATGGCACCCCCATACCCATGAACCCTTACCATTCTTTGAAACCACCATTGATTTGCTTGTATGAGACCTCTTATTGATAGCTTGTCATGTGCAAAATCTTGAGAGTATTGGGAGCGACATAGGTTTGTTCTCATCTTTTGCTAGCATTAGGACCTCACTTGAGATAACATTTAGGATTGTGGTTGGGTTTGTGTGCTTTTGAGTTTAAGATTTTGGGTTTGGGAAAAGAGAAGAATTAAAAGAATGAACAAAGAGAGTGCTATAAAAAGAGAAATCCCTAAGGAAAAAAGAAAATAAGAAAAGAAAAGTTCTAGATGTGTCAAATAGAATCCCCAAAAGAAAAAAAAAGAAAGAAAAAAAAAGAGAATGGGGAAAGATAAAAAAAAAAAAGAGCTAGAGCTAAATGTTATTAAAGATGAAAAGTACCTAGTTGGTTAAGTAAAAGAAAAAGAAAAGAGTGTTCATTAGGTGAGTGATGAGATTGGTGTTATCTTTGGGTTTTGGGATGAGGAAGAAGAATGGTAGAACTTGGAGTCATCTAGGAAAAGGGTAGTTTGATGGGAATCAATCTATGTATGCATGAATTGCTCCTTATCTTAGATAAATTTTGCATAATGATCAAGCTCCTATTTTTGAGTGATTACCACTTTAAAAAGATGTATTTGAAACCTTCTCCTCATAAAAAGATGTATTTGAAACCTTCTCTTCTTTCACATTAGACCATTTTCACTCACCAAACCAAATGATTGAGATCAAGTTCCCATTTGCAAGAATTCACCTTATTTGCTTGTTAATAAATGTGAGAGTTGGTTGAAAGACTTGTTGATTAATGAGTGAATGACTTGTGTAAAGATATTAGAGTTGAGATAAGCCTTGAGAAGCTAGAGTGTAATAGGAAAGATTGTTCATGCTACTTGCTATGTTTACCTAGGATATGATGTTGAAGGCTAGGAAGTGTATCTTTTGGTTCTGAGCTCCCATCTTCAAACCCCTCTCTCTTGCTTGTTTTTGAAAGTTCACTTGAGGACAAATAAAAGACAAGTTTGGAGATCTTACATATTTGCATGGTTTTGGTCATCTCTTTTGTTGCATTTTAAGCATATAAGATATCATTTATGCATATTTAGGTTGCATTCCATTATATTTGTCTATGTCAGGTGTTGGAGATGCTTATTGGTGAGTTTGGAGGCAATTGAGGCTAAGGAAGTGAAGTTTGGAGCAAAAGAGGGGTGTAGCGACCAAGCGTAGCGACCAGGAGTGGTCGCTACAGACCCACAGGAGAAATGCGGATGCCGTAGCGACCAGGCGTAGCGACCAGGCGTGGTCGCTACAGACCCACAGGAGAAATGCGGATGCCGTAGCGACCAGGCGTGGTCGCTACAAATCCTGAGGAGATGAAATATTCTAAGTGTCATAGCGACCAGGCGTAGCAACCAGGCGTAGCGACCACAGCTGGTCGCAACAGGCAAAAATACCCAAATTTTTATGGGTCAACCCGGGTTTGTTGGGTTGATCCGACTCGTTTTTTAGACTCCTATATATAGTTTTAGACCCTAAAACCCTAGGGGGGTCTTTTTTTTTCACTCAAAACTTTGTCTAAACTTGAAAAAGCTTGAACTTTTTGATCATTGGAAGGAAGTACTTCATTTTTATTGTGTTTTTCTTGCTCATTGACATGATTTGTCTTGAATCTAATATGGGTTTAAGGTTTCTCATGAAAAGTATTGAGTAGTGAACTTGTGATTCATGGGTTAAGTAGATTAGGGTGTTTAAGTGGATATTTAGAATGTCTCTTGCTTTATTAACATTGTTCTATGCTTATTAGGTGTTCTTAATGCTAGATTAGCCTTGATCAAGTTGATTTAGAGCTTAAGTACTTTCATGCCCAAAAGGTGTTCGATGAAATGCTTGAACCAACCTAATATTGTCTTTTACATGTCTAGCCAATGACAATTGATGTTAGAGATGTTAAATGGTTAGTAGAATTGTGATTTATGCATGTTTGATTGTGTTATGCCAACGACAGTTGATGTTTAATGCTTGATTAGCATAGAGATTATTGTCATGATAGTGGATTAGTCTATTTTATGAGTTCTACACCTATAGACTTGTTGATTATTTTGTTTTGTGTGCATCCTATATTGAATCTTGATCACCCGATATCGATTATCTTGCCCATGGATCCATCCTTAGCTATTGATTGAAAGTTTGATTCTTTCACTTATTTCTTGTTTGAATTTGAGATCACTTTGTTTATAATTCTATGAGTTTAGCTTGTTACAATTCATCAATCTTCTTATTTGCTTAGATTAGGAAAGTTTGTGTATTCTTGGTGTTATAAATCATTAGTTCCTTGTGGATTCGATCCTAAAGTGCTGCATCGATATACCCTTCGATTGTGGTAGCGTGCACATTAGGTTAACTGGCATGTGGTAAAACGCAGTAATCAACCACAATCAACAGTAGTAACCTTATAGACACATGTTTGACCACAGGTGCAAAGATGTCATGATAATCAACACCTTCCTTCTGTGAGTAACCCTTAGCCACGAGTCTTGACTTGTATCTTGGATCATTTGTTTCTGTTAAACCCGGTTTTAGCTTGTAAACCCATTTGCAACCGATGACCTTATTCTTTTCAGGTCTCTTAACCAGATTCCAAGTCTTGTTCTTTTGCAAAGAACCCATCTCTTCTCCCAGACCTATTCCACATACCATCTTCACTACTGTTTATAGCTTCTTGATAGTTTTGAGGCTCGCCTGCAACCACATCTTCAGCTGCAATAAGCGCAAATGTTGCAATAATCTCATAATCATCAAACCTTGAAGGTGGAACTATTTGCCTGCGAGTTCTATCTCTGGCTAGTCTATAACTCCCTTGACCTTCTTCATGTTCTGACTCTGATTCTAAATCCTCTGAGCCTTCTTCAGTATGAACATTATCTCCACCTGAAACCTCAGCCATACCAGCACTCAATGAAGTCTGACCTGTCTCAAACATAGTTTCTTGTTGAAAAAGTACAAGATCTCCTGCAACATCTCGTGCAACATCTCCTGTAACAGCTTCTTTCTTCAGATCCTTAAACACAACATCCTCAGTAAAAAAAACATTCCTACTGACAACAAATCTTTCTTCATCAAGCAACCACACTTTGTATCCTTTTGTACCAGTCGGATATCTAGTGAACACACCCTTACTCGCCCTTGGCTTTAACTTGCCTTGATCTTTGTGTATGTAGACAACTGATCCAAACCTCCTTAGGTGATTATAACCTGGCTTTCTTCCCAACCATAATTCTTCTGGTATCTCATTATCAATCGTAGAGAAGTCCATAACTCTTCTGGTATCTCATTATCAATCGCAGAGGCAGCACTTCTGTTGATCAAGTAAACAGTTATAGACACAGCTTCTTCCCAAAACTCTTCTCTTAGTCCTGATTCATCAAGTAAACACCTTACTTTCTCCATGATTTTTCTATTCATACGCTGAGCAACGCCATTTTGTTGTGGCGTGTACATACATGTTATGTGTCTTTCAATGCCTTCACTTTTACAGAACCCATTGAACTCTGAGTTACAGAACTCCAAACCATTATCAGTTCTGAGACAGTCAACCTTCTTGTTGATTTGATTTTCAACAAGCTTCTTCCACTCTCTGAACTTACTGAAAGCTTCACTCTTATTCATCAAGAAAAATACCCATACTTTTCTGGTAAAGTCGTCAATGATTGACATAAAATACTACTTCTGTGATAGACTTGAAGTTACATTTGTGGAACCCCAAAAATCAGCATGAACATATCACAAAGCTACACATGAATCATGCCTTCCTGAATGGAAACTCAACTTCTTATGCTTTCCCATGACGTAACTTTCACAAAATTCTAGAACTCAAATCCTTCTTTTATCCAGAATTCCTCTCTTAGCAAGTATATGTAAACTCTTGATATTGAGATGACCAAGTTATTTATGCCAAAGACTGGTTTCATCCTTTGACAATGATAGAGTTTTCTTCTGCACACTGCTATTCACTTTCCCTGCGACAGTCTCACCCTCGAGCAAGTAGAGTGAACCACTCAAAGTACCCTGAAGCGCCAGCTTTCCATTTTATAGACTCTGCTTTCCTTTCTCCACCTGAATGTCTAAAACCAACCATATCTAGAGTACCAGTGGAGATGAAGTTTCTTCTGAGCTTCAGAATATACCTCAAAATTTGTGAGTACCTTAATAGTTCCCCCATAAGTCTTCACATTTATCGTCCCTATCCCCTGAACTGCTACAACATTGTCATCTCCCAACAACACTTGTCATGTATTAAGCTCTTGAAACTGATCAAACCAATCTCTTCTTGATGTCATGTGATAGGAAAAACCTGAATCGAGAATCCATTCATCTCTATGTCGATTGTCAGACACAGACAAGGCATCATCCTTCGGATCCACTACAACAACTTTTGAAGATTCATCATCAACATACTTCTTTTTACGAGCATAGCAATCCTTTTTCACATGCCCCTCTTTCTTACAGTACAAGCACGTGAGTCTAGAACCTGAGCCAGATCTCGATCTTCCTTTTCCCTTCTTACCACTGCTACTCGACATCTCTCTCTTATCAGGTCTACCACGAACAAAATAACCATAACCTTCATATTTTCTCTGCAACAAGCCAAACTCCTTGATCTCTAGCTCCTTTGATCTCGCAGCACTCGTGACTTCCTCAAGGGATAAAGTTTCCCTTCCATACTTGAGCGTTTCCTTCAAGTAATTTTATTGACTTGGAAGTGATTCCATCAGGAGAATAGCCTGAACTTCCTCAGATACCTGCACATTCACACTTGATAGGTTTGAAACTATCTTCAAGAAATCATCGATATTTTCATCAATCGATTGAGACTCCTTCATCTTGAATGTATAGAATTTATGATGTAAGTGTATCTTATTCAGTAAAGATTTAGAGATATACAACCTTTCCAACGTTGACCAAGTCGATGCAGCGTCAGTACACACCTCGATCTTCCGAAGTACGTGATCGCCAACATTAAAGATGATAAGATTCATCGCTTTCTCAGATCTCTGTAACCTCTCCGACTCTTCTCTTCTGTAATCTTTCTTTGAACACATCTTCATCCTCTTCTTTCTTAATCACAAACTTCAGAATTGATGTTTGCTCCAACAACACATCCTTCAACCCCAAAACTGAAAGATGAGCAAGCATACGCTTCTTCCACAAAGAGAAATCCCCTTTGCCATCGAATCTCTCAACCTCAATCCTTCCGTTCGCCATTAATTCAACACCTCAATCTCAGCAACCTTGAATCAACAATCTTGAGCTCTGATGCCACTTGTTATTGTTTAAGCTCGTTTCGACCTTAGATAGAAATTGTGATATTGTTCAACCACAAAACTTACGTTACACACGAACACAAAACTCTCACGAAACACTCACGATTACGAATATGCAAGGAATCGAACGAGAACGAAAATAAGAACATGAGCACACACATATAATAATTGATTACCCAGAGTTCACCGATGTGGCTACGTCTCTGGGGCCTGGCAAGGCAAATCACTAACTCTCCAAGATCACAAGATGGTTGTGACCTAAAGTTGTAACCCTAATACAATCTTAACGTGTACGATACACGAGCTTTGCTTTTATATTAAGCAAAGTATGTTACAACTGATAACCCGCTTTAATAACCGTAAACCATTAAGTTATAATTAACCTTACGTTAACCCAACGTCATATAACCCAATTGTCAATCTTGACTTGGTTTAAGCTTCAATATAGCTGATTCTTCATCACCAACGTAACAATCACTGTGGATGAAATGTCGGATCGTTTCCGAAGGATTCACTCTATAGTTCTAAAACGAAGTCTCAAAATAAGGTAAGATCTTGACTCTTTTGCCTCTGTGTTGCTTTGTTTGGTCTTTTACCTCTGTATTTTACGAGTTTCGCCCTGTCATCAGCTGAGAAAATTTGATTCATTGAGAAATCAACGATTTGTGACCAAGCAATTTTGTCCATTACGCGGCTGCGTTTTATACTTCCACGCTTATTACTCGGTTCACCGCATAATAGTTAATACAACCGAAGTGGCTCCTTTCGCTACATAATCCAACCGCATCACGTGTAATCGACCGATCATTCGTCCCCGCGGACAATTTCGTAGAATAAGGGTTCACAGTAATAACATGAGGTGAATTTTTTTTTAAAAAAATTGACGTGTCACAAGTAAAACACTTCTAAAATTTTATTATAATTTAATGTTTTCACATTAATAATATGTTTATCTAAAACGTTTTGACACCTGCATGGATCTTAAAGTTGGTGTTTTAAAAAAAAATCAGAAATATCTTTATAAATAAAACTTTTGATCGAAATTTTTTTATTATAGATTTTGACTTATGTATTTATGATGATTCTCTTCAAAATTTGATTACAAATAAAAGTGTTATTTATTTCTTATAGAATGACAAACTATAAAACATTATATAAAACTGAATTACAGGTTATAAATTATACAAAAATAACAAACAAGTGAATTATAACTTCATTATTATCTGTTATTTAACTGTTAGTTTAAATTACATTATATATCACTCAATGTGTAAGAAAACCTCAGCTAATGTTTTATTAACATATACAATCACTAATAACTGTCAAAAATCGTGCTTCATTCTATTTAGTCTATTTAACTATAAAATAAAAATATAAGTTTTAAATTTAAAGTTCATGTTTTCAAAAAAAAGAAGATAAAGACCAAAATAGACCTTAAAAAGTTTTTGTTCCAAAAATAGCACCCAAAGAGAAAAATGACAAAAATAGACTTTATTAAAGGATGTAAATATATATTTATACATTTGGGTTAACTAATCTAAACTTAGGGTTTAGAGTTATGGGGTGGGGGTTTTGGAGTTGAGGTTTAAAAATTTAAAAAATTAAAAAATATTAAAAATTTCAAAATAAAAAAGGTCTATTTTGGTCATTTTTTCTTTCGAGTGCTATTTTTGTGACAAAACTTCAAAAAAGTCTATTTGAGAGATTTGCCCAAAAAAAAAATCACCCTTACTACCTAGTCAAATATTAAAACACATACTATTATAGTTAAGAATAATTTTTAGGGCACATCTCTCAAATAGCTCTTTATAAAGTTTTTGTCAAAAAAATAGCTTTCAAAAAAAAAAATGAGCGAAATAGATTTTTTTATTCTAAAAATTTTAATATTTTTAATATTTTATTTTAATTTTAAATTTCACCTCCGAAACTCTAGCCTATAATTCTAAACCCTAAATATATATTAGTTAACTAAAATAATATAAATTTATATTTACACTCTTTAATAAAGTCTATGGGGTAACATTTTTGATCAAAATCTAGTTAACATTTTTGTAGTAGCTGCTGTGCAAGGACCCGGTTAGTCACAACCCGAGCCGAATATATACAAAAAAACAATGGGCTTTACTGGGAGGGCCCAATAAAGTAATGAAGCGTTGCTTTGTTTAAACGAAGCCGATGATGACCCCCTTCTCTGAAAACCCTAACTTCTCTCTTGTATAAATCGCAGTGCCCTGCCTTTCTCCTTTACCAACTCAGTCTCGGAGTTTCTGATTCATTATCTTCGTTTATTGATTGTTTGTGTATATGCGTGTTGCTCTAACCAACCAATCACTGCTAGCAAAAAGTAACATGTTCTTGTTTATTTTTATTGGTTTGATAATGATGATTTTTTGCACTCTGTTTCGAAGGCTATGTTAAATCAAGTGACATAGTCTTGGAGCAACAGTGCATAAAGAGAGAGCTGTTAAATCAGCAAGCGGCCAGACAACCGTTGGGATAGATCCACAGGTGGAACAGATGTCTCTGTTTTCAGCTACTAAATCTATTCTACACTTTGTGTTTTGTTTTGTTTCGTAGTTATGTGTTTTGCACCTTGTATCGAAGGTCATGCCTCGTTCTGGTGGCATGGCCATTTTCGAGGATGCGTAAATGAATTGCTGTTAAGTCAGTAAGCGGCCAGACAACCGTTGGGATAGATCCACAGGTGTGATGCGGTTTCTCTCCGTTCTCAGCTACTAAATCTATCCCACATTTTCATCTTTGTAAATTGTGTTTTTTTTGGATATGTGTTGTTATGTTTCGCATGAGGTTGGTTCTTATATGTTTTTGCAGACAAACACGGTTGGGATGATGGAGAGTAAAGACCTTCAGATCTGCAAAGCCTATGGGCTCTTTTGGAAATGGATAGGGTTTATGAGATTGTTGACCTGACTTTCTTTCTCTCCATCATAACAGCCTCTAGCGTTTGATTTTAACTTGGAATTGGTCTGCATTGTTAATGGATTTCTTAATGGAGGCTTCAGTCCTAATTGGAGAACCCTTCTGAGATGGATAGAGTGGTTCAGATCACAGTTTGTTTTCATCATGAGGAAGTGTTTGTTGTTGAACAAAAGGGTTGTATAAGTGTCGGTTAATTCCATGTGTTTGTTTGATTAGACTAACTACTTTTTCAGTCTGTTATGGCTGTTTTAGTATCGGTTAATTCCATGGGGAAGTGTTGGGTGTTGATGGGTAAACCTTTTGTGAAACCTCAAGGTAGATCCATGTGTTTCCATATACTTTTACAAAATTTTGTCTCTTGTTCAGAATAATAAAAAGTTAATCTGGCTGATCCTGATATTCTATGAAGTGGTGCTTTTGGGTGTCGAGGACAGTGTGAAGGCTGCTGGACCACTGTTAGCTCTTCTAGGCTTTGTGATCTTCCCTTTCATTTTGTGTGTTCCTGAGTCAATTATAATTGCAGAGATGGGCACAATGTTCCCAGAGAATGGTGGTGTCATCGATAACCCCTTGTATCCTGTTCTTTTCCTTGATTATTTGAAATTGGGAATTCCAGGGTGACATAGCGGGTTTGCGTTGCAACCATCTTGGTGTTGACTCTTATGCTGACGTATCTGAACTGGAGAGGACTTACGAACTATAGTTTGTTGGGCTGCTGTGCTTATGAGTGTTTTCTCCATCTTGTCTTTGCTTTGATGGTTTGATTTCGATTCTGCAGGTAGAGCCTTCGAGGTGGCTTGTGACTTAAGGGAATATGAACTGTAACTTGTGTCTAAACATTCTTTTCTAGAACTTACATCTTCTCTCTTTTGACTGGAACCGCGGCCGTTCTAACAGAGCGTGAGGTATGGACAGATGGGTATTTGTCTGATGTGGCTAAAGCTCTAGCTGGAGCTTGGTTTAGATGTCGGAGGAGGCGGTGGTTGTTCAAGTGGCTGCAGACGTGACGCGGTGGTTCTCAGATTCAGGTGTTGTGCTCTTGTCTTGGATCAGCTTCCAAGAGATTGTAGCTGCAGGGAACATGCTCTACTGCGTTGGCATGATCTATAGCATTTGTTAAAATGAGAGTGAAACACCCACCCGGCTACTTCGAGACCTTAGAAGATACCTATTGAAACCGTAGGCTAAGTCCTCATATGTGTTCCTCCAAACATTATGATCTGTGCCGTAGTAGCACTCTTGTCTCTTAAAGTAGCTGCAGTTAGATTGTGATGATGATAATAGTTTTTAGTGATGCATCCTTGTCTTAAACCATATGCATATTGATACCTATGATGAGGACATGGGTCTGTTTTTGCTTTCTTCTTAAAAGCATCGATGAGTCTTTGCAAAATCTTCCACGCAAACAGACGAGACATCTCACCTCTTCACTCGATCAACTAGTGCTTCCTCACAATGGATTTTTCATCAACTAAAGCAGCAAACCAGTTCGATTAAGAATGTCTCGATCGTATTACTCGCTTTCCTCAAATTTAGAGATTCTGTTTTCTGCTTCAGCTGTTTTGCTCTTTGTCTGGATTTGCTTTACTGTATATGAATGGTTTTGGTGTTTTTAGGATGAAGAATCCGATAGGCTGCATCGAGACCGTATAAGAAACCAGTTGGAACCGCTCGGTTTTGAACTCTGTACCTCCCATTGTATTGATTTGTATTGTTATTGTTCCTCTGGAAGAATCTTTTCATACGTTAAGGTCTAAACAATCTGTGTGTTTTTCTTTGATTCCTGTATATTTCTTTGGAGAGAATTACATGAAAGCGCACTTGTATATACTTTCTTTATCACAAAAGATATTTTTCACTACCAAGACACTTTCCTCCTCTTTATCTATAGAAAATCCAATTTTATTTCTATGTTATTACTTTTTTTCACGCCTTTATGTTATTAATTTTTGTTGAAAACTAAGTATATTACCTAACTAATTCACAACAATTTTCTTCCATTTAGTTTTATGTATATCTAAAATTATTTAATAAAACAGAAAGACCAAGAATCTAAAAACAAATTTGAAAATAATTGTTATTTTGATTCTAAGTCTCAACCATATAATTTTTTGAAAATATTTAATTTTTTATGTACTTAGCTGGCAAAACAGCAATTTTATATACAACATATCGTTATATGTACAATTCATACCTTGACTTATATGGTTGTGAAAAATGTAATGTACTTTTAAAAATTAAAATAGTATACTTATTTTTTACTATTTTTGGTGAAATCATACCCTATACACCACATCAGTTGTCACTTCATCTAATTTTGCTGTAGATGTGGATGCTACAAACCTAGTTTTGCTGACGAGGATGCCATGTGTATAATAATTTTTTTTAAAATAAAATGAAATATATGTTTTATAATTTTTTAGACAATGTAAACGTTTATACCTTTTTAAAAAATTCTAATTTCTTTATTTAGTAAATTTAACAAAAAATAATTAAATAATAAAATTTAAATTTTATATAAAATATATATTCATTATAATGTTTCAATCATATTAATACTTTATGTCAATTTTGGTTATGCGTTGAATAGAAACTTTTTAGATCAATTATGTAATTATGCGAATAATTTTGTGTTAAGAGATTAAAAATTTATTATGTTAACCCAAACTCTTTAAATGTAAATAATATAACCAAGATTAATCGAGAATAACATGACTGAAATACTAGCATTGAATTTGAATCATTACAACACAGATAAAACTCTTATAAGGACAATATTATGATAGGATCAAAACATTATAACGAATAGATCTCTTATATAAGATTATAATTTTATTATTTAATTAATTTTTGTTAATTTTATTAAATAAAAAAATTATAAGCTGTCAAAAAATTATAAAAGTTTACATTTTCTAATTTATTTTTAATAAAACATCTTTAAAAAAAATATTGTACCATGGTGTCCTTATGAGCAAAATTAACTTACATATCATTCACGTCAGAAAAACTAGATGATGTGGTAGCTGATGTGGCGGTTGTGGTATGAATTCACCAAAAGTAAATAATAGGTATAAGTAAAAGTATGTTTTTCCACGGTCATCTAAGCTGGGTATGAATTGAAAATATTGCGATATGTTGTGTATTAAATGGCCGTTTTCCCGTATTTATCTAGACAAATCTTATGGCTGATTCTCAAAAACACCACTTGGCTAGAGTTTCACAACAAATCCGGTAATGAGTTTCGTGGAGGAAGAACGCTTCACATTAAGGTGAAATAAAAAACAAAAACTCAATTTTTTTTTGTTTTTTGATTTTTTATGAGAGTTATTGTATATGGATCATCATCAATTTTGACTATTGGAAGTTTACAATTATAACCAATTGTTAGAAAGAGATCTTGAGAATCTGAGATAGATTACTTTTTAAAATGAGAGTAATCATGTTATGTACATCTTCCACGTGGATAGAACTTTATGGAACATTATAAAATATTCATTATCTCTCCCCTCTCTCCCTTCAAGTTATTTGTTTGTCTTGGATTTAAGTTTGTATCAGATTCCGTCGGTTCTACTTGAGGGTGGAATTTGGTTCATCTACAAAAGTTTATCATGACAGTTCACCAATGGAGTGCTCTATGGTGGCTCCCCAGAGATTTGGTTAGACTTTTTTTTCTCACAGGTCCATTTGTATCGGTGGATCTGAACCAATGTTCTAGTGATTGGTTATACTCTAGTGACTCCGGTTTGGTTTCTTCTGGTTTAAGGTTGAAGTTTTCAGCTTCACCTTTTGTGGACGATGTCTTGTTCTAAAGTGATAGCTTTGGTTGTTTGTAGTTTAGTTAATGTGTTCTCATTAGTGGATTGACGACGGTGGATGTTAGCCTTTCTAGTGGAGGTGGTGATGGTCGTCGCTGGTGTTTAGAGAGCTTGTTCTTATGCACTCTCCTCTAAACATTCCTCTAGTCTGTTACTGTTGGTGATATTGGTGTGAACCATCAATCCTCATTATTTATTTGATTTGTATTTGCATTTTAAGATGTTTGGATGGTAGCTTATCTGAAGCTAATTCGAGACAAAATTGATAAAGGTAATTGAAAATGAAGACCTATTTAGACGATGAGATTGTCATGTTTTTGATAAAGTTCTGTCTGCTACTGTTGGAACGGAAACACCTAATGTACCTTATTGTATAATTTGATATGGCTAATTTTATCAATGATGATTATCATCAAGAGTTTTCGGTGTGGAAGGATCGTTAGTTTCTCATTATCATTTTATCATATTTTTCTATGATGCAATATGTTCCAAATCAGTTCAATAAAACAAAGTGTTAAAAAAATATTTATTATCTCAAAGATTAGTAATGTGTGTGTGTATCTATGCCTGATTTCTTATATTTTTTTTGATGCAGATAGGGGTGAGTCTCTTAGGATAATCATATCACATGAATCAAGTGAAGATGGCTATTAATGGTTTGGGTGAACATCAAACGTTCCCATCCACATGAGCATCTACACATAACATCAGTAAATGTGATCTCGCGCAAAATTGATCACAATTGATGTATATCAATGAACATCCTCTGTCGTTTCTTTTAACAAGTGACCATGCCCCCTTTGTCTATGCAAATCTACGATCCTTGCATAATGTTTTTTGAGATTGAAAAGGAAGAATCTGATATCTCTTTTATTTACATCTTACCATACAATTCTTTAAAATAATTCAATCTACTACATTTATTACATATATATATATATTTAGTTGTTAAACTCCATCTTGAAAACAAGATCACATGAAATACATTAAACAATATAAGATATCCATTGTTAATAAATAAATAAACATCAAAATGTCATCCACATGTACAAGTCTATCTAGACAACGTATTATTGGATACCTCTTAGCTGAAAAAAATGTTATCCACCTGGATAGATTTCTATGGGAAAACATCTGATCCAATGGATATCCTTGGCTGGTTTAGTTTCACATAAATATTCAAATGATAGAGACTATGTTGGTTGCAAATAAGCAGTCTAGGAGTGTTGTGTCTCATTCATTTCCTGCACACACACCTTCACAAACATTGTAAGAGGTGTCACCAATAATGTCGTTTGATTCTCTAGAATAAAGAGCATATCAGCACAAAAATAAAGAATGTATTGCCGAATGCTGAATTTCGACAAAGAACTAAGTGAAATCGACCCTAAGCAAACTAGGATTCCGACGACTAGAAAGCTAATGTTTTCTTCATCGAAGGTTGGAGTGAAGTTAGGGTGAAAATAAATATACAGAAACAAAGTTTGAAAATATTAAATGAAAGAGCGCTTTAAAGGATAAAATTAATGAGATCCAAATATCTACCGTAGACATGTTGAGAATACTCTTCTCAGTGGTTTATAATTTTTTTTAAGAAAGCTTATTTAATTAATCAAATCATAAAATGAATACAACTCTAAATAAATATCAAAATAAATAATAAACTAAATAACCAAGATATTTGGATTATATCTAAATATATCTCTGCATCATTTTCTCCGGGTTAGAGAAGATTCACCCTCAAATCTTATTCTTCTGCAGTTACTGTTTTCCATTATTTTATTTGATTGGTGATTCCACACTTGATACATCACTGAATTAGTCATCTTAATAAATATGTATTCAATGATATTTTATAGATCCACCGTGTAGTCACACATCTCTTAACTTGATAATGTCTTGATCAATGAGTATCCACACGATTTCCAATTTTCCAATGCACATGCAGTTCAATTACTTTCTTCACCTTTTGATTTCAATATTTCACTTTTGATAGCACTCCTGAAATCACACACATATGCTTTTGTGGACTTGAATGCATCCTTAATAAAAACAAAACTGATTGGCTCGATAATAATAATATCTTAACTAACTCTATCATAAATTACATGACCAATAATTTCTTTGTATTTTCCGTACAAGTCCTCCGTTGAACTAAATGGATATTCATCAGAGAGATAATAACACCCATGCGACATGGTTAAGGGAAAAAAAATCAAACTTTGATTAAGAAATCAAAGTGTTTGCTTTGATACAAATTGTTGTAGTGGAAGCATTTTAAAACAAAACTAAATTCGTTGTTTCTAAAAATACCCAAAAACTAGGGTTTGAGAATATTTTTCTTAGTGGTTTATAAAAAAAAATTGTAAGTAATCACTTTCTTTTTATTAATCAATATATACATAAGAAAAACATAAAACCCTAAACAAGAAAAAAATATTATCCTATTAATAAATAGTAAATTAGATAATAAGATATTTGGAATATTTTCCAAATATTCTCTCTGCACCATTCTCTTTGGGGTGAAAAGATTCGTCCTCAAATCTTAATTGTGGTCTTAGATTCCAAAATAACATCTATGAGAACCAAGTTTTTCTTTTTTCTTAACCTTCCAATGATAAAATTCTTCACGTGCAAAATAATTAAGAAACACTTCATCAAATTTGACTTTGGCATGAGGATATACCACATGTGTCATGAAGAACTGTGGATTTCTAACCTTATTCTCCATGATATAGCAGACATATTTTCAAATGGGCTTTTTGTTTATAAGCCCAAGTCAACGCATGTTTTTCCAAGTTGGTGCATTTTACGAGACAAAACCAAAATTTCTCAAAAGAATATTCATCACTCGGGATGTCTACCTAACTGTCGAATTCAATGTTGTCTTTGTTTTGAATCCGATATACATCATCGTATACGTCAAAGACTGGGCTTTCAATAATTTCTCTGAAATTTCTACAGAGATCTTCATTAGGATCAAACATATATTCATCTTCATAAAACATGTTGTTTGGAAACATAATGAAACTTTGATTAAAAAATCAAAGTGTCCTCTTTGATACCTCGAAGCTTGGTGGAGAGCGTCCTCCATAGTGGCAGGCTTGTTAAGCAGGAGTTCTTCACGGAAGCGCGATTCATACCATAGGGGTTTCCGTAATGCTGATATTTTGCACCATCACTATTTGGAGAAAACGATTTTGAATATGCTGATAAATTTGCATAGCAACTCCTGTTTTTTATGAGACATGGTCCATAGGTCGGTATCCGAGGCTCATTTCTCTATGAACATAGAGTAATGCTTCATGAACACGATTGAGATTTGTTTGAAATTGTTGATCTTTTTGGCCTCCAGCCGAGAGAATCAATTAAGAGCGGCTCCTGTCAAATTTACAATGAAAAGCTGGCAGTAACTAGCATCACGTTCTCTGTTGTTGAAGCGAGTTCGTCCCACTGCGATGCAAAATGCGGTCATATGAGCTCAGGGATCGGTTTTTCCTTCATAGAGCGGGATCTTGAGTTTAATGTTTGGGATGATAATGCTAGTGATCTGATCCGTAACAGTGTTTCATGTGTCTCCTTAATGACTCCATCTACTTCAGGAGCTGAGTTTGTAGCTCGGCGAATCTTGGATTGTACCTCACAATGCACAACCTGCATCTGTGCTAAGTTTCACCTGATATCTCTGATCTCACCTTCTGGAACTGTCGCGTCCTGGATCGATCCATGATTACTATCTGATCCGTTAGGTCTTGTGGAGGTCGTGTTTCTCCCGAGTGATGTGGAATTCTGTGGAGTCATGGGTGATGGAGCCAATAGATTGTTGAATCTGAGCTTGTTGTTCAGCATGGGAATGAGCGACTTGTTCTACACGTTGTAGGGATTGTTGTCCTACAGTATCCAGCTGACCTGAACGTTGAAGCCAAAACAAAGAAAATGTTACGTAAATTTTCGGGTACCTGGGTCAATAAGGCATCCATGTCGACGGGTTGTGCTGTTAGAATTTCTGCTGATGGTGGTGGAATGACGGGAAGTCCATCAAGACCGAGCTGCTGGGAATTGGCTTGATAAGCGATCAAGTTTCCGTGTTCATCTAGCTGTGGGATAACGCCATATGGGTTGACCTTGTTCAATTTGCTTGGGGAATTTTTTAGGTTTTAGTTGCTTCCGTTTGTTGTAGCCATTGTAGTTTGTGTCTCACATCGGGTATTTAGAGGAGTATATCTTGCTGAATTTCCCCTTTCTTCTAGCGTCAAATTTTGGATCCTAAAATCCACTCAGAAATATGGTTTGCGCTTTTAGTTACTTGTATAAACATTTATCTAAAACAGGAAAGTTTAAGCTACAAATAACTATGAAAAGTGTATGTTTTATTGATAATAAGGTCAAGAGCAGCCGATGAATATAAAGAGTATCTAAGAAAAAAATGAGTATGCATGTATTGAGACTATAATATAGCTATGCAGAAGATTTGATCCCCTTCTCTTGGATTTCCCTCCTCCTTTTATAGGTCTTTATAGGTGAATCGTAAAGATGACGTGATTTTTAGTGTGGATCAGGTGTTTTTATAATAGTTTTGAATCCATTTAACCTTTTTACGTTTTATTTTTAATGTCCAAGCTCGGTGTGTGAGATCCTTCCATCTCAGGGTGGGCTTTGAACTTTGTGTGCTTATTGTTTCTTCTTTGGTTTTGGTGACACTTGATCTGTGCTATATTAAATTTGAGTTGAGGTCTCAGACTGGGTCTGTAGCAGGGTGAAACCCGGCTCCAACAATATTAACTTCAATTCACTTAGATTATGAAGTTCTTAGAAAAAAATTAACTTTTAGCCGTAACTTAATCATAAAAGTTCGTTCATAAAATTTTATATATGTTTTGTCTGTAATTTTATTTATTTTTATTTTTATTTTGTACACCAACTGATTATATTAAAAATAAAAGGCCCGACAGACTGAATGAACTACAACCAGAAGTGTACTCGACGGTATAATTAACAACAAAAGTAAAATGCTGATACAAAGGATAGAGATGTTACAAAGGGAGACTTGCTCAAAGTAAAGAAACCTCTCAAAAGGCTTCACTTTTACCCTTGAAACGATTGCTCCAGCGAACATGAAATAGTCAGAATCGACGTTGAAATGACCTAACAGATAGCTTTGGATGACAACACTACCCTTTGAGGAGCTGGATGTGGCTGAACAGCCCATTAGACCACATAGATCAGTACTAACACCGACTGAAATTTCCGAAGAGATTATGCGAATTTCGAAATAGTCGGAAAGCATGAGAATTGACCGGAAGGCTCTGGAATTGGGCTATGTGAACCCATAACATCAAACTTAAAAGGCTTTGCAATTCGGCTTTGTGAACCGATAAAATCAGACTTGAAAAACTCTCAATAACAAAGATATGGGTCGGGCCCATTAAATTCAACCCATTAACCTTTTTGATTAGGTCACGACTTGAGGGTGGTTCGACGATGGAGTACGGATGCCTGCAGCGATGCCTTAATCTCAGGCGTACACACGGTGGTGCAGAGGTGACGAAGTGTGACAATGGTTGTGTTACGAAAGATGTGGCAGTGGGGGTCGGAGGGGGGGGGGATTGGATGGGACCAGAGAACAGTCGCAGACCGGACAAAAAAAATTCACTGGAGATAGTGGAAGCCATTTCCAGCCAGAGAAAGAAGAACATCACGACTATTTGGTGGACTCTTGTGGTGGCTTGCGACATCGAAGGAGAATCGTAGCCAATTGTTACAAGAGACCTAAGATGTATGGATCTGACAATGACGTGTTGTGGAGAAGGAGGGTTCACAGAGGATTTGGTGAAGTAGTGTATGTCTAGATCTGGAGTCGCCAGCTAGACTAAGGCTTTACTCGCGATGGCCACCAGGGGAAGACCTCTAAGAGGTTGCGAAAAGGAGGAGATGAATAGACCCGAGAGGAAGCATAATGGCACCGAAACGAGAGTGAGGTAGAGCCCAAGCTAACATGGTCCGACGTAGCTTGAGGTTGAGTGGGAGAGTGGAGAGGAGCTCGTCAACCCGGGATAACTGGAATAATACATAGATATGAGACAAGCGGAGGCGCGAGGTGCAAGACCGCAGTGAAAATCGGAGGACACCAATGGAGGGGAGAAACCTGGGAATGTTGATACGGAGGAAGAAGAGACAGCGATGTCGACGATCTCTCACATTGTTAACGTCGGAGATCAGAGAAAACAAATTTTTCGATTTGTATGTTTGAGAAGTTTACGACCTTAAATTTTTATTTTTAAATAGTTTTAATGTTTATTAAAAAAGATATAAAATATCGAAAGTCCAATACGGGAAGATGTGAATTTATGACATGCCATATGCACAGAGATATCAATAAATCCTTTGAGATAGATAAGCTAAAAGCAAGTTTATTGGGGTATCTTAATTGTGTTTCTTAGATAATTAGTAATTAAAAAAAAAGAAAAATGGCTAATAACTTAAGCAACGGGTCTAAATTAAGTTTGGAAAAAGCGACTCTTGTTATACACGTGTAGAGGAGGTATTGGGTTAGTGATATTTAGAGGAAAAGAAAAGAGGGAAAGGCACGAGACGCCTCTTTGTTCTCCTCGATATTTGACGTTGGCACATGCTAAAACAAGAATCAATGTCTTCAACTATAGAGAATGTTCACTTTAACACGTAAGCTTGATCTTATATTTTGGTTTGTATTATAATATTCAAAACCATTTTCTATAGTTTAATCAAAAGTTACCAATCATCTAATTTCAGGTTGATCTCACGTATTCTACGGTTATTCTAACAAATATCATCAATATGATGAGTGTTCGAACTAGAATTCGTGATAAACAAGTGCATTAACAACTGAAAGCTGATTTGGTTGAACATATATGATGTAAATTTGGACATGATCAAGACAATAACTAAGTTTGGATGACTCTTTCAAATTATTATTGTTTATTTCCGTAATGTTTGTTTTAAGGTTTTTATTTTAAAATCTATGTTTAAAACTTTAATCTTTGACTATGTTTTATTTAATAATTAAATTTTATATTAAAAACCAAAAATTTATATTTTTTCTATAAGAACTTTTACTTTGGTTCTAGCAATGGAGCCCTCAAACTAATTGTTTCTTAGCAAAAATTCTTAGTTTAATTTTAATACTTACAAATTTATTAAGAGCCCATTTAGGCGTTCTCCCAATAAACATACTCTAAAGACATGATTAACCCTAACACTCTAAGAGCATCTCTAATGTATTACCCCATTTTTACTCTAAAATGGTGTAACACCAAAATGGAGTTGAGTTTTACTCCAATGTATTACTCCATTTTTACTTCAAAAAAATATATTCTTAAATAATTATATATTTATGTAATTAATAATTATTAATAATACCTCCTACTTATAAGAATTTACCTATAAATCCAAAACTATCTTATGTTTACAATTTTTTTTTTAAAATAATTTATTTAAATTAACCATTTATTATTAAAAATACAAGAAATGATTAAAAACAATATATATTTTGGTTCAATAACTATTATTAGAATATTTGCCCTACAAATACTTAACTAATGCATTTCGTAATGAAAAATGAGCTTCTTTATCATTAATATTTACTTGATGATCGTTTCAATAGTTACAAAAATCTTAGACGAAGAAGGAAATAAACAAATTTTGGAATGGTTAAAGAAGACAAATGCTGAAAGGATGCATCGTATGGAGATTCAAAAAAAAATTATGCACTGAAAGAAGAAACAAAGTTTGTTTTGTGATTTGAGTTTCATACAAGATTTCAACGTCCGTACATATATTCAAGCTCAACAAGTACAAATATTATCAAAATGAAAAGCGGAATCACAAGATCAAAAGGTCCTTCTCAATCTTTTCCGTTTGGGCAATACTTCATCCATCTTAGCGGATTCAGAAACGATTTACCAGATTATTAAATCTATTTTTATGTTATTTTTATCTCATATTATTTATGTTTGTTTTTTTAATTATTTTATGCATTTTGATGTAAAATATTAAATAATATATTTGTCATGTTATTGTTATTGTATTATTTTAAAATATTATTTAAATAAAAAATAAAAATATTAAAGAATTAAAAGACCATTTCATAAATAAAAAAAGTTCAATTCCAAAATGGAGTAATGATTAAGATTACTCCATAAATAGAGTAATCCTAGTCATTACTCCATTTTGAAGTTGGAAACAGAGTGGAGTTGAAATAGATTTTACTTCAAAATGGTGTTCGGAGAAGAAAATGGAATAGAGTTGGAGATGACCTAAGGACCCTTTTAATTTAATCATGGTCTTAAGGTGTCTGAGTTCACGTGTGTACTTCATATACCTAAGATTTTTTTTTTAAAAATCATAAAAACAATTAATATTGTTAAGAAAAGAATGGGGGAACTTGTTTGTATCATTGATTTTGAATGTATCAATCGAATACATCATGCCTTTTATATATAGGGAGCTTACAATAGATAAATGGTAATATAACATATTCCTAGATAAACATAGAAAAGGTAAACCTTATCAAACTAAGAAAAGGAAAAGTCTTGGTCTATCCTTATCCATCCATCGATGGTATATTCCTTTTGGGCCGAGTTAGATTCCTTTCGGGTCGGTCCGATCCTATCCATGGTCGGATCCGGTTCTGTCTAATCCAATGGTTATTGCATCCACAATCATCTAGTTTATAACACTCCCCCTTGGATGTTATAACCATATTAAGCTCATAATACGTTTGGTATGTTGCCTCGTTAAAACCTTTCTATGGTAAACCCAAAACCTAATGTGGTAAAAGGGAAGCCATAGACAGGAAAAAGAGTACAACCGTATTACTCCCCCTGATGAATGCACCACTATAGATCCTTCAGTCTTCTCATTTCTATCTCGTGTACCATCTTCTGAGAGTAGAGGTTGGTTGAAGTAAATCGGTTGAGCTTATCACTTGACCGTACTTGCACTTCTTGCACTTCTTTGTTCTTGTCTTCGTTACCATATTCTGGTCTATGGCATTTGACAAACTATCTTCACGTGTCCTATCCTTCACGTTGAGTCACGGATTGTATCATCCTTCAGTTGAACTATGCATCGCCTTTAAGGATAATGGTCGACACTTCCCTCCATTGGTGAATCACTATCGACCATCTATGCTGGATCATCATCGACCGTATCACTCTGATTCATCGACTGGGTTAGTCACTTGTATCATGTGTGATAAATACTTCTGGACGGTTGATGATGTTACTTGCGACCTTGCCTACTTCATGGATGCCAATATTTTCGGATGGTTGAATGACATCTGAGGCCTTGGTTTGTTTCAGTAACCTTTATGAGGTTGTAATGCCTCCATGAGTAAATCCATAACCTGTTTATGATCAGACAAAAATTTGCATCTGCAAAACCAATTTTCCCTTCTTGGGTTGGTTAGTATGGTTAGTGTAAACAAACTTTAAACCTTTCGTTCCTTGTAAATAAATAACGAAGTATAAGCTTACCATTACCATTAGTTCCTTAGAACCTTTCATTACCTTTCTTCATCATCAGCTATATTTTAAACTTAGGCATAGTTGTATGCATGCTGATGGGTTATGGTTATGATCAATATATCCATTTGGTATAGATCAGGTCATCCATTTTATCAATGTTTAGCTTATATGGTATTTATGGCCAACAACCAGGCCATTCGTGGTCGGGTCTTTTGGTTCATTGTATATACCACAACCTCTTTACTTAACCACGACCATAATGATTTCTTTCTTGACCATTATGTGTTTTATATGGTCATATGGTCGTTTATAATTATATCGACCTTTATGGTCTAACCATTTTATCGACCATGCCTCGACCATATCCTTTTGTCGTATGGGCCTTTGCCCGTATGAATACTTATGGCCGTATGATCAACCATGTTTGGTTTTCCTGACCTTTAATTGAATTGGTCACATGGTCGTCCAAAAGGTTTCCCTGGCCGTAATTAACTTGGCTTATAGGGACCTTGGATAAAACTGTTGCCGCGGCCGTATGGTCGATCACGACCATGCCACTGTCCTCGACCACAACCGTTATGGCTGTTATGGTCGGACATGGTAGAATTCACATTCTAACTTCGACCATCTTACATTTCTTTCCAATATATTTGGAATCATAGAACAAACATATAGTATGAATCAAATGATCATAATCAATCGATAACTTATATCGTTTTGAAACCAATCAACTTTTCTTTAAGTTGGTTTACTATAAACACAAGGAATTTCATTCTTATATGAATATATGAACTGATTTTGATGGTTCTTATAGAACTCCTTTCACTGATTATCATTTGATCGATCATATTATATTATATCGTATGCAGCTGCATTTCATCAGTTCTTAGACGGCTAAGGAACAAAATCGTTCTTTGAGAATTTCTTTTCTCATCTTTATGGTACCTTTAGTACCTTTATCCATTGATTAATATATTGTTTACTACATCATCATTTCTTTCCAGACATTATCATTTTCAAATTGTAGTAGCATCCACCACAGATCTTATATCATTTTATAATCTGTTCTTTGGTCTCTGTGAGTATCCTTGTGTAATCAAGCCATTCTTTAAATGCTTTTAAGTAGGAATATGAATACCTTAGATCATATGGTCATATCCTATATCTCACGATTTCTTTTACTCTCACAGGACTCATTCACTGGTTTATCGGATGGCGTTCTATGGCCAGTACGTCCATCTCTTTTATAGGTTCTTTAAACCTTTTAAACCCCACGTTTTTTTTCTTATATTTATGAGTACTCACACGTGGGTTTATGATCCTTGCTTTATATCTTATATTCAAGTGCTACCTTGTTTGCGCTTTCTTATATATCATTGGTATCGATACCCTTTTCTGTGTTCCATTGTATTCCAGACATAAACATAGTTGATTGCAATCTTATGACCTTTAATATATTGGTGTTTGGCGTCCCAAATCACCTTAAGTACCATGGATTTTGGCGTCCCAAAGTCCATTGTATAGTATTTTATATTGTGGTCGACCAATTTCTATGTCTGGGAATGGTTTCATTTTATGACCTCGGGAATTTATCATTTCTATGCACCATTTCGTTTATCCTTCTGAGGTTCCTTTATCTTATGGAACATATTGGTCTATCTTTATATAGAATCTGTAGCAACTTGATTGTGTCTCTTCTAGGACAACAATTCATTTGGTGCAAGCTGGTATAATTTTCGGGTCAATGTGTCTGGCATCTAGTTATGCTAGCTTTTATATTATTTGGACGTCTTTTACTAGTCCGAGGATCTTGCCAAGAAAATGATGGTTAATACCATTCTCTTTTCCAGCTTATAACTTTCTCCCTTTTGATGTTGGATGATCAGATTACTGAGGTCAATGTAATCTGTGTCCTTGGCCACTTATTAGATCACCCATGTTTGGCTCAAGACAATTTAAGTCACGTGGGAGAAAGATATATTTTCATCCAACATATATTCTCATCCTAAATCCTCTTCTGAGGTTCCATCTTAAGTGGCACATATGTATGTGGTGGTATATTCAGATTCTCTTAAGATGTATATGTCTGGTTTATGACCCTTAATCTGAGATGAAAATATCTATGCTCACTTATATGGCCTGATTCATATTAATCTTAGACATGTAAATTCATGTGTCCTCAAGCACTAGATAGTGGCCATTGTATTTTAAAGAATTCGGCCAAGTACATTATGGTTTTAGACCATGTCACACGTGAGTGTAGTATGTTCATGGATCATGGTTTTGTCCTCACTCCCCCTCATGGACATACTATAATCACGTGGTGCTTGAGACATTAGAGCCTAATGAGTTTCCCTTGTGCACATGTTACACAACGTGAGATTTTACGGGATAACTCTTTGTGCCTTTGTAATATCTTCTTTGCATCACGTTTGGACTTGGATGGCTAATCCAATCAATGCCATTAAGTGTGATTTCGTGGGTATACATGATACCATGGCTTTTGCCTTTATCATACTGATCCTTGGCATAGTCAAGATCAGAGTATATATGTATAGTCTTTTTGACCACTTTCTTATAAGGCTTTAATAAGAAAAAAACTTTTGTTTCCTTTGCCCATTGGTTTAATGTAGAAACCATTCATACTCAAGTATATAACTCAATGGGTCTTTCATTTGGGTGAATGCGTTTTGTTTATTTTCGTGGTCTTATAATATTGACTATCCTTATGTTGTCATTTTATCAATCAATAATACAGAAATGACAATCATGGAAATGACATTATAGAAATGAATCATAGAAATGTCAAATACCAAAATAAGTTTTAATAAAAACAATCAAGGATTACAGATGTCGAAGTTATTTATCATCTTTGAGACAATCACAAGCCTCACATTCTAGTGAATCATCTTTTTCATGATCAAAATCATTTTCATCATCTTGGACTATCATGTGGGCCTCAGGATTCTTTCACTTTAAACTTTCTTGATATAAATCACAGAAATGTTTGGGAGTCCTGCAAGTCTTTGCCCAATGACTGCTCATTCCACACCTATGGCACACTGATTTGGTCGGCTGTGAAGGTTTGAAATGATTCCCTCAGCCTCGTCCATTTTCTCGACCATACGAGTTGTTCTGGACTCTATCTCGGCCACTATCTCGACCATAAGGGCTTCCTCGACCACAGCCGTAATTACTTCGACCGCGGCCACGTCCTGACCACCTGCGGCCTCGACCGTGTGAATTAGAATGGACGTGGTTCACCTTACTATAAGCATTAGTAGCCGTGTGTGCCTCAGGTAATGGTGTGGATCCTGGAGGTCTCATTTCACTGTTTCTCATTAGCAATTCATTCTTCTGCTCAGCAATGAGCAAACAAGAAATAAGATCAGCATAAGTGGTGAAGCCCTTTTCTCTATACTGCTGTTGGAGCAACACATTGCTTGTGTGGAAAATGAAAAATGTTTTCTCTAACATATCCTTTTCCGTAACCGTTTCTCCACACAATTTCATTTTTGAAACGATCTTGAACAGTGCGGAATTATACTCATCCACAGACTTATAGTCTTGGATTCTGAGGTGTGTCCAATCATAACGAGCTCTGGGTAAGATCACCGATCTTTGGTGATCATATCTGCTTTTCAGCTCTATCCAGAGTTCAAGAGGATTTTCGACTGTCAAGTACTGATCCTTGAGACTCTCGGCCAAGTGATGTCTTATTATTAGGATGGCTAGGTATCTATCATTCTCATTGACATTATTGTCATCTATTATACTTTCACCGAGTCCTTTAGACATTAAGATGATTTTGGTATCAAGCGCCCATTGGAGGTAATTATCTCCAGATAGATTAAGGGCCGCATATTCCAAGTTATTGAGTTTCGACATCTGAAACCATATAATTGTGTGTTTTAGACTTCAGATTTTATAAATCTTATCATTAGGGTTTCTAAGTTCAATTGCAATCAAGACGATCTTGATTCAATGAACAATGGCCGGTTTTATGATCATGCATTGCCATACGGCCAATATGTTTATTATGCAATGCAATCTATCAATCCTATATGATCGATTCAATCTAGCAACCTAGATGGTTTATGTTTATGTTTTATGACCATGTGGTCGGTTTCAATTTTAAAAACAGTTGTGAAGTTTTGTTTTAACAATCCTAGCAATTAGATTCTAGGTTATCAATCAAAACAAGCAAGCAATCAAGCAATCAATCCAATTTCAATTTTAAATTAGGGTTTATGAAAACTGAATTAGGTTTAGGGTTCAAAACAATCCTATCAATCTTAATTGAATTTAAAAATTAGGGTTTCATTGATTAACAACCTATCACCAGGTTTCTATGTGATTTGCAATCAGACTACTCAATCAATCAATGAATTCAAGCAATGGATTTGTACCCTAGATGATCAGGATGAGGTTCCCTAAACTATCCAGCAACCTAGCAGAGCTCTATGATCAATTTATAAATTAGGGTTTGATTAAGTTACCTTAACCTCCAATCGGGTTGGAACGGACCACCGAGTGAGTTGAGCTGGTCGCAGGTCGTGTACGAACTGGTCGTGTGTCCATGAGCCTTATCGGGTGGTAAATTGGTGAGTATCGGGTGCTGGATCGTGCTGGTTGTGTATCGGCTGGTGGATTGGTGCTTATCGGGTTCTGGTTCTGGTTCTGGTTTGTTGTTCGCGGATCAGATCTGGTACGTACGCGGGTGCATGTAACCTCTATCGCGGGTGTGTGCCGGCTGGGTGTGTATCATGGATGGTTCTTACGCGGGTGTGTGTCGTATGCGGGTAACCTCTATCGGCTATGTGCCGGCTGGGTGTGTATCGGATGAAAAGGGTTTCTCCGATTTAGAGAGAGAGAGATCGAACCACTTTTGATGCAAAAAGCTTTAGGTGTTGATGATGAGATTGAATCGATGGTGTTTTTAGGATTAGGGTTTTTAGGCGGCTGAGTATTAGCTTAGGGTTTATGAGAGACGTATCGTGCTGATAACGTGTTAAGAAAAGAATAGGGGAACTTGTCTGTATTATTGATTCTGAATGTATCAATCGAATACATCATGCCCTTTATATATAGGGAGCTTACAATACATAAATGGTAATATAACATATTTCTAGATAAACATAGAAAATGTAAACCTTATCAAACTAAGAAAAGGAAAAGTCTTGGTCTATCCTTATCCATCCATCGATGGTATATTCCTTTTGGGCCAAGTTAGATTCCTTTCGGGTCGGTCCGATCCTATCCATGGTCGGATCCGGTTCTGTCTAATCCAATGGTTATTGCATCTACAATCATCTGGTTTATAACAAATATAACTTTTATTTCAGAAAAAATAAAAAATATATATGAGCCTGAGAGCCTCGCCGATGTGAGTCAATTCCTCTCATACCCCTAAATCTCAACTTCTAATCTCTCTAGGACACATTTCTTCTTTTAATTTTATATGTCAAACGAAAAAACATAAAATTAAAATTGAAACGTGAATATTTTTTATTTGATTTATAGAATTTGATAAAAATATTTCAAAAATCAAAAACCTTTTTTTTCCATATTTTCACGAAAATCATCAAAATATGATTAAAAATGATTTTAAAATATTTTTTTTCGAATTTGAAACCTATAGAATTTAAATATTTGCCCATGGGTTCACCCATCCATTGGGGGGGGGGGGTTAGGGTTTAGTTTTGAATACCGGATAGGATTTAATTTGAGGGTTTAGGTTTTGATAAAAAAAGAATTATGAAATAGGGGTATAAGAGATCACGCGAGCCCATAGGAGATTACCTCTAAAAAAAATAGGGGTACAGGAGAAGTTGACTCCGCCGATGTATATAGCACACGCGTAGTCCTCGTCTTCTCCGTCTGACACTGATTTTATCTCAACTTCTGACGTCTAATCATCATGGGATTGAAGGTACGATCAGATCCATATGGACCAATTTCAATCTTTGTTTCGGTTTATGTCCAGATCTAGTGTTTCGTTTATCATCTCATTTATAATTCAGTAAAGTTTGTAATCTATCTCACCGGTGTTAGGTTTGCATTGTGTAATAAAAGTTCGAATCTGAATTAGGTTTATGCCTGGTGTTTAGTTTGGTTTGGAATCTCTTTGCACTTACTGGTATGTGATGATGGTGTTGTAGGCAATTAAGATTGTTTCTCATGATTTATCATTTTATATATGATTCAGACAAGTTTGTAATCGATCTCACCGGCGAAACTTGTGTTAGGTTTGCATAGTGTAATAAAGATCTGATGGTGTTGTAGACAATTAAGATCTGTTTCTGTTGATTTATAAATCTATAGGAGGACTTTGAGGAGCACGCTGAGAAAGTCAAGAAGCTCACCGCGAGCCCATCCAACGAGGACTTGCTCATCCTCTACGGGCTCTACAAGCAAGCCACCGTTGGGCCAGTGACCACCAGTTAATATTATTATTACCCTTCTTTTTTTTTTTTTTTTTTTCTCTATGCACGCCTTAAGACAGCTTCTTGCTTCAACTTCTGTTGTATTGATAACATTTTTTTTGTTTGTTCGATTGATTTAAAGGTCGTCCTGGAATGTTCAGCATGAAGGAAAGAGCCAAGTGGGATGCTTGGAAGGCCGTTGAAGGTAAACCTTTTCGTATTCAGTTGCTACTGGTTTGCTTGTAACCAAAAATGTAGCTGGTGATTCTTGTCTCAAGTTCCATATCTTAACCGAATCTGGCTTGTGATTGTCTTGGTATTTGTTTTGGATGTCAGGGAAATCGACGGACGAAGCCATGAGTGACTACATCACCAAGGTGAAGCAACTCCTTGAAGCAGAGGCTTCCTCCTCTTAAGCTTGATGAATGAATCAAATGCTTCTCTGCAGTAATTCTGTATCAGCTTCAAATAACTTTTAGCATAAGACTTGTTCTTTGCTTCTACCTTATGAAATCTATTTATGACCTTGGTCCTAATTTAAAAATACTGATTTGGGCCATCTCTTGTCTAAATTGAAGTGATGTGTGCATTTTAGTAACGTATTCGCATTATCTCTTTTTAATGTCGCTGTTAATCAAACTCCTGGGGGTTATATTTAACACATCTATAAACACAAAACACACGCGCCTCAATCCACAGAGGGAAATGATGTCCAAGCGCAAGCGTTGCGCGTATGACAAAATATGCTTTACGTCATTTTCATGGATTTGTAATCAATAGGCTCTATTTTGAGTCATTTAGGGAATTTTATAGAGCAATGAATCATAATGTCAGATTAGGTTAGGCATAAAAACAGAACACCAAGCCAGAGTCAGAACCGAAAAAACTGAACTCAAAACCAAACCAGAGTTCAAAAATAACTGAACAGTTCTTGTACTTCTAGAATCAAAAACCGAACCGAGAACCGAATAGACACCCAAATATCTGAAATATAATTTATATAGTCAAAAATATTAATATTATTAGCAAATATTCTAAAAATATTTTTTACAAATCAAACTACCCAAATTTATTTTTATCTAAGGTATTTAAAATTATCTGAATTACTCTAAATAATTGAAAGTTTTATTCAAAATATTAAAATTTATCCAAATTTTAATCCAAAAACCCATAAATCTGTTTTTTTTACCACGAATATCCAAAATAAATCAAAAAACCAAAATCGAACTAGAACTGAAAAGGAGCCAAAAGTTTATTGGATATTAATCGGTTTTATAATTATTACCAAAACCCAACTTAAAACCAAAATAATCGAATCAAAAGTACCACATTTCATAGATAACCGAATGATTTCTATATTTCTAGAACCGGAAACTCGAAAAACCGAACCGAAAACCAAACACTCAGGCCTATGTCAGATTTATCTCTCAATCGAGCCGGTTTACCTACAAACCAAACCAAACAATAAATTACTGCACGCTGAACAGAACCGGCGTTGCTTTTGTAGCTTCTTCATCTTCTTCCTCCACATAGAGAAGAAATGTCAGGTATGAGAACTCTGGAATTGGCTTTACCGCCACCTCCAACCTATTTTACTCCTTCTTTCAACCACTCCACCACACAAAGCTTCGGAATTGATGTCAAGACCACCTTCGACGCTCAGCTTCTCCTAAGAAGACCCAAACGCCAAAGCCCAGAACCCATCGTCGTCCTTCAACCCCAGATTCCGATAGACAGACCTCAAACACCCATCCCTCGTTGTTCGACTTCCGACATCCTCCGAATCATGGACTCTCTGTCTCTCCCTGGAAACGAAGACCTATACTCTTGTCTCGCCAAGGAATCAACCAGCGAATGCGATCAACGTGGAGCATACGAACTAACAGTTCATATCATGAAGTCAAGTGTAAGACCCAGAACGTGTTTTCTCAACCGTCTTCTCCTGATGAATGTATCATGCGGGCGTTTAGATATTACACGCCAGGTGTTCGATAGAATGCCTCACAGAGATTTTCATTCCTGGGCTATCGTTATCCTCGGCTATATTGAAATGGGTGATTATGAGGAAGCTGCTTTGCTCTTTGTTTCCATGTTGAAACACCAGAATGGTGCTTCAAAAATCACCCCTTGGATCATGGGCTGCGTTCTAAAAGCGTCTGCTATGATCAGAGATTTGGGGTTAGGACAGCAAATACATGGCTTGTGTCAGAAGCTTGGGTTTATAGAGGAAGAAGACTCATATCTCTCGGGTTCCTTGATACGTTTCTACGGGGAGTTTGGATGTTTGGAAGACGCTAATCTTGTGCTGCACCAGCTCTCCAATGCTGACACCCTTGTTTGGGCAGCTAAGGTTAGTAACGACTATAGAGAAGGGGAGTTTCAAGAGGTCATCCGCGATTACATCCAAATGGGTAAGCACGGGATCAAGAAGAATGTCTCGGTGTTCTCTAATGTTTTGAAAGCAAGCACATGGGTCAGTGACGGTGGGAGAAGCGGGGGAGGAGTGCACGCGGATGCTATAAAGCTTGGGTTTGAGTCGAATTGTTTGATCCGATGTCGGTTAATCGAGATGTATGGAAAGTATGGTAAGGTGAAAGATGCAGAGACGGCTTTCATGAGCAGAAAGGATGAGACGAGTGTTAGTTGCTGGAACGCTATGGTCGCGGGTTATATGCAGAATGGGCATTATATTGAAGCCATCAAGCTTCTCTATCAAATGAAAGCAACTGGTATAACAGTAGAGGACACACTCTTGAGTGAAGTCAAACTCAAGCCCACCTTTAGATAAAGAAGATGATGAGCTTGATATGTAAATATCTATATATATATATGTAAGATGAGATGATTTTAGGTCAAAAGTCAAATCGATAGTTTTGTTTACAGGTATTGAAAAGAAGAAAAATTATTGGGTTTAGTCTCTAAAGAATGAACATTCTGGCATCAGTTGCATGCGGATTAAATAAATGACTCATAGGAGAAAAAATGTTGCCACAAACTTGATGCAGCAACCCAAGCAGGTCTCCCACATATCGAAAGGGGTCATCATGGGCATGAACTTCAATAGGTCTAGGCATTCCCTCCACGTGTAAGAGCGCTAATAAGCCTTCTATATAACGCAACGTGTCTCAAATTCCCTAACTGTATGATTTGACATAGTTAATAAGAAAGCTCCCCACAAATGCCCAACCTCCTCTGCACAATATCTGAAGAGTGTCTGCTGCAAGATCAGAAACCAGCCATAGTCCATCTCTATATCGATCCGATCATGAAGGGTGCACCAAAGACACGTTCTGGTACAAAAGACCTAAGAGAAAACTTCAACCAGTCAATTGAGGTTCTCTTGGTTCAACCACTTGATTTAGAAGACTTAACCAACTTGTTCAATCAGCTCATACTTGACCAAGAGACATTTGGACCAAAAACAAGACAACATAAAGAAAACTATCCAAATGAAGCTATTGAAAGAATAAACCCAAGACTGATCCAATCCAAACTCAATCTGGCCCTCAAGACCCATGAAGATCATTTCGGTCCAGCTAAGATCAACAAGGAGGCGTGGCCCATTCTCCCAAGAACCCATGGCCTCAACTTACTCATCATTGAGCCAGCCCAAACTTAGTCCAAAACCAGTCTATGCACTTAGATCAAGAACCAAGCCATCAAAGAGTCTAGGTGCATGATTAGTCAAGCAATCATGAACGTACCAAACAAATAAGGTAAGTGGTCAATACTATTTTCATGATTGATTGACTAACCAATTTGTTTCCATGTTTTTGTTTTATTATTTCCTTTGTTTCTTGATTTCAAATAAGCATTTAATAAGGCACCTTGTTAGCCATGTTTTTAGGTCCTAGGATTGAGTCTTTGTATTCAAGTCCCCTAAAAGGGCATAGCCGCATCGGATATTCTATAAATCCCCTATAAGCAGCCTTGTATTCTTTACCGCATATCAATAAAGAAAACCGAGGTTTTGCCTTTGCAAACTTATCCCTAAGTCTCTTGTGCGTGTGAGAAGCAGCCTAGGAGCATCTGACTTATCAAGGTTCTGTCCAAGAGTCTTGTGGCGTCAATCGATCCATCCATTCGCAATCATCTCCCATCCATGTTCTAATCGAAGAGTGTTGAACAACCAATCGATTAGAATCCATCCGACCATCTCCTTCCATCATTCCATCCACTGATTTGAAAGAAGAGTGTTGAACAACCAGTCTTTCAGATTCCATCATCCACGTTCATTTATCCCAGTTCCATCAGCAATCCATTCTTTATCGCCCATAGTTACCGGTTCACTCGATACATCCAGTCCAACCACCATTATCATTAATCTGCATTCATACTTGATCCACCATTCCTTCCGGTTTTTGAAAGCCCAGACAAGGATCTTACAACAACGTGGTATCAGAGCTAAAATCTCCTAATGCAGGTCATTTCTTTTCCATTGCATTTGTTTTAGTCTTTTATAAAAATAAATCATAAAAAGGTTGTCTTGTTTGCATAATTTTTATTCATGTTCTTGCTTGTGTTCTTCATGAAAAAGATCATAAATTTAGTCATTTATTCTTTCCATAAAACTAAAAAAATCAAATCAGTTTGTATTCAATAGGAGGCTCCTCTTACCATATTTAACATATCGGTTTATTGCATTTCCATATAAAAGAAAAAATAAAAAAATATATCTTGCATTAATACTTTCCACACTTGTTAGGCACGAAGTTAAATTCTCTTTATCTGTTCATTAGCCATAAATTTCGTAGACCATAAGCTCTTTAAAACTCTAGTTGTTTTTCATCATTCTCATTCCTTCTTAAAATCGATAAAAAAGGTTCTAATTGTTTCTAGTTTGTCCAACCATTTTCTTTATTCTTCACTTGATCTTTGTGTAGATTTTCACAGGAAGAAAAATGGGAGACATAGGTCAGCAACCAACTCCAGATCAAGCCGAAGTCAATACTCATATTTTGGCTAGCTTGAGGGACCTAACCGAAAGAATGATCCGGTTGGAACACAACCATAACCCCAATGGACGACGACCTCCAGGGAGAAACCATCCATACATGGAGGACTAGTTTTCTGACACTGAAGAAACCGGACCAGAAAACCATGGCCAGAGAGGTGACCTTAATCAAGACGGCTTCGGTGCTAGGCACAATAGGCATGATCGAGGTAATCTAGGCCGAGATCAGAGGAGAGACCGAGGTGAGGAGTAGGAAGAGCCGTGGCAAGGACCTCAAGTTGACACCCCCTACCTTTGCTGGGAAGGTTGATATGGATGCCTACATCGTGTGGGAGAAACGTATGGAGTACATTTTCGAGTAAACAAGTACCATGAGGCCAAGAAGGTGGCCTTAGCTGCTGCTCAACTGACTGAAAATTCTCAATCCTGGTGGGACAGGAATGTTGCTAAGTCTGTACCAGTCTGGAGAGCACGCACATGGGCAGAGATGCGAACTAAACTTTGCGCCATGTATATTCCATCTTATTACCAAATAAACTTGCTAAACCGTTTTCGAAAATTATCGTAGGGAATCAAGTCTGTGGAGGAATATTTCGAGGAGTTTGAGTCTCTTAGTAACAGGCTGGATACATAATAACCAGAGGAGACACTTATGGCCCAGTTCTTAGACGATTTACAAGATCGTATTGCTCACAAGGTAGAAAGACAGCCTTATGAGGACTTCAACGATTTGTTGCACTATGCTATTCATGCTGAAAAACACATCAAGAGGAAGAACCAGTAAACCAAAGAGGCAAGACCCCATGGAATCCATCAACTCAGAAAGGTTATGATAAGGGAAAGTCCATAGAAGTAGAAAACCGATTCAAGAGGAACCAACCAGAACCGTCCAAGACAGCAAAAACCGACCAAGGTAAGACCCAAGTCCAAAGGTCTCGTGATATTTCATGTTTCAAATGCCAGGGGAAGGGTCACTATGCCAGGGACTGCCCAAACCAGAGAGTTATGATGCTTAAGGACAATGGTGAATATGAGTCACATGATGAGGCTGATTTGGAGCCAAATGAAATTGATGAAGAAATCACCGATTACCCTGATGTGGGAGAGATACTTGTGACCAGAAGATCACTCAGTGCCATGTTTTAAGCAGAGACCATCTAGAGAGAGAACATATTCCATACCCGGTGCACCATTGATTCCAAAGTATGCAGTCTTATAATAGATGGTGGTTCATGTACTAATGTAGCCAGCAAGTATTTGGTTGATAAGTTAGGCCTCAAGACAACTAAGCATACTCGACCCTACAAACTTAAATGGTTGAATGATGAGACGGAATTGAAGATTGGAGAGCAAGTAGTCGTGCCATTCAGTGTGAGAAAGTATGTTGATCAAGCTGTATGCGATGTTGTCCCTATGCAAGCCGGCCACCTTCTCTTGAGTCGACCATGGCAGTTTAACAAGGAAACCTTGAACAATGTCAGAACCAATTTTTACAGCTTCACCCATAACAACAAGAAGCAGAACCTTTTCCCACTCACACCTCAGGAAGTCTATGTGATGCAAAAGGCGATGGAAAAAGGTTCCAAGTAAAACCAGTCTCTACATTACTTTTAGTAAAGTTTTAAGATCTTTGGAATGTAAGATGCATGTGCTACTAATGATCTTTAAAGGAGGTTTATTGGCAGGTCAACAAGAGCATGAACTACCACCAGCCATCCTCAAGCTAGTAGACGAGTTTAAAGATACATTTCCAGAAGACATTCCAGATGGACTACCACTCATAAGAGGGATCGAACACCAAATTGATCTAATCCCAAGTGCACCCCTACCAAACAGACCAGCTTACCGTGTGAACCCAGAGGAATCTAAGGAATTAGAAAAGCAAGTCCAAGATCTCATGAGTAAAGGATACATAAGGGAGAGTCTCAGCCCTTGTGATGTTCCGGTCTTGCTGGTGCCAAAGAAGGATGGTACTTGAAGAATGTGTGTGGACTGCTGAGCCATCAACAACATCACTGTAAAATACAGACACCCCATTCCCAGATTGGATGACATGTTGGACGAGCTCAGTGGTGCTACAATTTTCTCAAAAATAGACTTGAAGAGTGGGTACCATCAAGTAAGAATGAAGGAGGGTGGCGAGTGGAAGACTGCATTCAAGACCAAGAGAGGTCTATACGAGTGGCTAGCAATGCCATTTGGTCTTACCAACGCCCCAAGCACCTTCATGAGGCTCATGAACCACGTCCTAAGGGACTACATCTGTAAGTTTGTGGTGGTATACTTTGATGATATACTGATCTATTGTGCTTGTCTAGAAGATCACATTGTTCATCTTAGAAAGGTTTTGGAAACTTTGCGCTTGGAACAATTATATGTTAATCTTAAAAAGTGTACCTTCTGCACTGATCAAATTGTTTTCCTAGGCTTTGTTGTTAGCTCGTAGGGACTCAAGGTTGATGAAGAGAAAGTGAAAGCAGTACAAGACTGGCCGACACCCACCACGATTGTCCATGTTAGGAGTTTTCATGGTCTAGCCAGCTTTTACAGGCGTTTTGTCAGGGACTTCAGTACCATTGCTGCCCCACTGACATCAGTGATCAAGAAGGATGTGAGTATCAAGTGGGGACCAGAACAGGACAAAGCATTCCAAGCTCTTAAAGACAGCATCACCAATGCACCGGTTGTAGTTTTACCTAACTTTGACAAAACATTTGAGGTTGAATGTGATGCATCAGGAACAAGTATTGGGGCTGTTATAACTCAAGGAGGCAAGCCAGTGGCATTTTTCAGTGAAAGGTTACATGGAGCAGCCATCAACTATCCAACTTACGATAAAGAACTATATGCTTTGGTGAGGTCATTGGAGACATGGCATCACTACCTACTATCCAATGAGTTTGTTATCCACACTGACCACGAGACACTTAAGTACCTAAGAGGCCAGACCACGTTGAAAAAGAGGCATGCTAGGTGGTTGGAGTTTGTGGATTAATTTCCCTATGTAATCAAGTACAAGAAGGAAAAAGAGAACATTGTGGCCGATGCCCTTTCTAAGACACATGCCCTCATTGCCACAATGGAAGCTAAGGTCATGGGATTTTAGCACATCAAGGGGTTGTATGAGACTGATCCGGACTTTGGAGAAACCAACAAGGGATGCACAAGGGGAGCACTTGGTCCATACTGCAAGCATGAAGAGTTTCTTTTCCGAGACAAGAGGCTGTGCATCCGAAACAACTGACATGTTCTTCAAGAAGGTATTAAGGATTCATGGCGTCCCCAGGACCATCATATCAGATCGGGATCCAAAATTCCTAAGTCACTTTTGGAGAACCCTTTGGAGGAAGCTAGGAACCAATATGCTTTTTTCTACCTCGTGCCATCCCCAAAATGATGGCGAAACAAAATTTATCAACCGTACCTCTAAGGAAAAATTTAAGGAAATCGATTGGTAAAAATTTAAGGAACTCGATTGATTGTTTACCATTTATCGAGTTTGCTTACAATCGTGTGCCTCACTCGGCCACTAAGCTCTCACCATTTGAGATTGTTTATGGTTTTAAGCCAAAAATACCACTGGACCTAGCCATTTTACCAAAGGAGGTGATGATCAATCAAGATGGAGTAGCCAAATCTGAGATGGTCCAGAAGATACACAAAACCACCAAGGAGAATTTAGAGAAGATGAATGAAAAGACCAAGGTGTATATAGACAAGAAACGAAAGGAGGTCACATTTGAACCCGGTGATTGGGTATGGCTACACCTAAGGTCTGAAACGTTCCCAGAGCATAGGAAATCCAAGTTATCAGCAAGAGGGGACGGACCATTCAGAGTCATCAAGAAGATGGGCGACAATCCCTACCAACTCGATCTTCCAGGTGAGTACAAGGTTTCATCAACCTTCAATGTTTTACTTGTATTATTTTGATTCAGGTGAACATGTTCTGAGGTCAGAACCTTCTCAAGAGGGAGAGAATGTTTCAAGATCAGAAACCAGCCATGCCAAGTCCATCCCCATACCGATCATGAAGAGTGCACCAAGGACACGTTCTGGTACAAAAGACCTACGAGAAAGCTTCAACCTGTCAATTGAGGTTTTCTTGGTTCAACCCCTGATCTAGAAGACTTAACCAACTGGTTCAGTCAGCTCACACTTGACCAGGAGGCATTTGGACCAGAAACAAGACAACATGAAGAAAACTGCCCAAATGAAGCCATTGAAGGAATAAGCCCAAGACTGATCCAATCCAACCTCAATCCGGCCCTCAAGACCCATGAAGATCATTCTGGTCCAGCTAAGATCAACAAGGAGGCATGGCCCATTCTCCCAAGAACCCATGGCCTCAACTTGCTCATCATTGAGCCAGCCCAAACTTAGCCCAAAACCAGTCCATGCACTTAGATCAAGAAGCAAGCCATCAAAGAGTCTAGGTGCATGATTAGTCAAGCAATCATGGATGTCCCAAACAGATAAGGTAAACGCTTAACACTATTTTCATGATTGATTGACTAACCAAGTTCTTTCCTTTTTTTCTTGATTTCGAATAAGCATTTAATAAGACACCTTGTTAGCCACGTTTTTAGATCCTAGGATTGATTCTTTGTATTCAAGTCATTTGTTTCAAGTCCCATAGAAGGGCATAGCTGCATCGGATATTCTATAAATCCCCTATAAGTAGCCTTGTATTCTTTACCGCATATCAATAAAGAAAACCGAGTTTTTGCCTTAGCAAACTTACCCCTATGCCTCTTGTGCTTGTGAGAATCAGCCTTATAAGAGCATCTGACTTATAAAGGTTCTGTCCAAGAGTCTTGTGACGTCCATCGATCCATCCATTCACAATCATCTCCCATCCATTGTTCTAATCGAAGAGTGTTGAAAAACCAATCGATTAGAATCCATCCGACCATCTCCTTCCATCATTCCATCCACTGATTTGAAAGAAAAGTGTTGAACAACCAGTCTTTCAGATTCCATCATCCACGTTCTATTTATCCTAGTTCCATCAACAATCCATTCTGATCACCCATAGTTACCGGTTCACTCGATACATCCAGTCCAACCACCATCATCATCAATCCGCCTTCATCCTTGATCCACCATTCCTTCCGGTTTTTGTAAGCCCAAACAAGGATCTTACAACAATGCATGTTTTTTCCTTTAGACATCAAACATCAGTCCTCAATAGGTTACTCACCTCTGGGTTGTCTGTATCACCCAATTTCCTACACCCAGCCTGAACCCACCCTAGAAGAATCAAGGTTTCTCTGATTATATTTGATACTAAAAACTTCTATGAAATTCCAACAAACTAAAAGGCATTGTAAAAAAAAGTGTTGAGAAATTCAAGAGACACCAAACTAATTAGGTTTATCAAATGATTAAATCCAAACACTGTGTTCTAACACAAGTCTTCTTCAGATATGTACCTGCGAATAAGGACATAACACCTGATGATGCGTCTTGAGAAGTAATTTGCAGTTTGAATGAATTTCTTGAACGCGAGACAACACTTGGAAGAAACTCTCATCCAATTCATCTTCCCTAAGCGCTTTAATCTACAAAATTGCATTAATCAACACACACTTAGATCTGATCAACATCAAGGTACGATGCAAGGAGCTTACTCACCTTTTCGTTTGAAAGCTGATAATCACCAAGAAAGCAAGAGACGATCTCCTGCCTCTGAGTAGTGACCTCAAGCTTTTGCTTTATTCAACCAAGAAATTGCATTATTCAACCAAGAAATTTACCAGAGGTCATTACCTCAACTGGAAAGGATCCTGGCTATTGTGTTTGAGGTCCCCAGTTCGAGTGACAGCTGGGACGAAACCAATATTACATGTTGTGGTTTTGGGCTTGGAAGGGATTATGGCTTCGGTCCGAACCTCCTAATAATTCAAAAAAAAACAAGAGACGATCTCCCGGTGCTAATCCCACCGTCGAAGCCATTATCAGTTCTTCTGTCGGATCTGATTTCGTTCAATGATAGGCTGAAACTTTGTAAATTAGGCCCATATAATATTTTTACTGCATGGGCTGAAAATTTAGTAATCTAGGCCAATAAATATTTTGGTCAAAGAAATGAGGCAGATGGCAAGAGCATCAAAATTCTGAATCCATATCCACAAATTATAAATGATTTCTTCCTTAATCCTTTTTCAAACTATATTTATGTTTTGAATTGTAAAACGAGTTGGTCTCAGGTACTTTTCTGACAAGTTTAGATCAAAATATTGCTTGTTAACACTATATATAAATATATGTATATATCTACTAAGATACAAGACCCATTAGGCCATTACCAATCATGATATGTATATAAACAACTTTTACATCGCTTAAATCCAACATACTCTAGTTAAACCTATCGAATCATGTACTAATAACCGGTACATGATGGTTTTTATGTCACAAAATTGGGTCAAATAAATATGACCAAAATGTTGATGCACCCTCTTATAAATTTTTTAAGTACGAATGTCCAAGATCCAATATTAGTGGAGAAAGCCATTGGTACACTAAATATAAACCTATTAATATGATATACTAAAAATGGTTGAAATACTTAAATAGTAACATTACTGTACCTGTAGATAAACATAACATTTGATCAAATCATGTGCTAAAACCTAATTCTCTCTCGACACACTCATCCCCTTTGAACGTCGCGCTGCTTGGATCTCCAGTGACCGGTGTGTGGCGGCTCTGATAGCACCACCGTTGGTCCTAATCGTGTTATTTTTTTTTTGTATTTTGCATGAAGAAGGCAAGAGACTATCTCCTGCCTCTAAGTAGTTACCTCAAGCCTTTGCTTTAACCTCTCTTTGGTTGGTCGGGTATGGTTGAACGAGTATGGGTCTTGCTTAAGTCTTGGTTCTTGTATCAATATTTGTGGAGGGTCTCTGCTTTGGTTCATGAAAATAATGTCTTCTCTGATTTTCTTATGAAGATCCAAATGGTTTTAATTGTGTTACAATATGGCTGGAGCTGATGGAAGTACCGGGTTTAGGCTGTGCGAGCTTTGAGGTCTCTGCTAAATTGGTTCTTTGGTTCTTAGGATAGGAAGTATCTTCAAGTCATCAAGAGTCTTCAGCTTGTTTCTATTCGTATTTTGAAGATCGGTGTGCTCTTCCCCAATAGTCGATATCACCAGAACATCCATTTCGGTTCTCTAATATGAGTTTGTAAGCTTAACTTTTAGTAACCCATCATTTCATTTTATTCATACCTTTGTAGTTTCATTTGACTCTAGAAGGATTGTGGCTAAACTTGCTTGTTGGTTTGACTTTCTTAGATTTTTGACGAGGAAGCTCCTCGAGAAAAGTCGGAACACCACCAGCACCAAGCTTTATAGATGGAGCATAGTAAGGAACAATCGACGATCTTCTTAGCTTTGCTTCGAGTAAACTGAATGTTAAATCATCACTTACTCGCTCGTAGCCTCCACGACGGTTCTTGTGAGTTACGTTAGTTTTATACGTGTCGCGCTCACGTTAATTATTATGACAGTTAATTATAGAGATTGTTGGAGTTGGGTTTAACCCCGCTCCAGACCTGGTCGAGATTTCAATATGAATGCCCAAGAATCAATCATCATTAAGGCCTATGAATAAAATAAAAGCCCACAAAGGTCACGGTCCATCATGGGCTATACAAGTGAAGTACACCGAGGTCGGCAAGTAAAACCAAAAAATGAGAAAATCAAAGATATTAAAGATCATCATAAAAGTACTTGATCCATGCCGAAGATCACACCACTGTTACAGTTCGCCGAAGAGACCTATAAAGAACGAAGGAGAAGCCAAATCGAAGGGATCCAATTTTAACATAGCTAAAATACACTCTGATTACATACAATTCTCATTATTATCAAACACCACTTGTATTCATCTTCAGTATCATCAATAAAACATTCATTTTCCATAGTTAATCATTAACTAGTCATTCTAATTTGAGATTTCTTGTCAATCAAGTTCCCTTATTTATAAACCCTATTTCTGAGTAAATTTGAGGATTCATCAGAGATATCCTTAATGAATTAAAAATATTACAATTAAATACTATTATTAATTTTTATTTAGTTTCATTTTTTAAAATTTTAAATAAAATATATAATAAAAATAGACATTTATAAATTTTAAAAATGAACTTAAAAATGATAATATATGTATATATAATATGATTTCATTAAAACAAAAAGAAAGTTCACAAAATAGTAATACTCCATTCAAAACATATTCTTAAATAACATAAAATATACTTTCAAAGTAATAAAAATAATTTCCTTTTTTTGGTCATCAAAAAATATACTTTCTTTATATCTATTTTAGATGAAAATAAAAATGTATTTGTATTTAATGTGATTTCATAAAAAAGTTCACAAATATAATGAGAAATATTTTTTTCTTTCAAAATAATTTTAAAAAATATAAAATATATATATATATTAAAATTAATATAAATATTCTCCTTATATTCATCTATTTTATTTGATTATTACATAAAATAATTAAGTAACATAAATCGCTATATGTTTAACTCACTAAAAATAATATATAATTAGTATTATTGATTTTTTTTATTTATTATTTTTATAATATTTTACTTGACTATAAATATCTTAAAATTACAAAAAATGAAATATCAATTTGTTTATTTTAATTATATATATATATATATATATATATATATATATATATATATATGATTTCTCAAAAGCAATCACAAATTTTTGGTGCTTATTTTAAGATATATTAAAAAAGAAACTAAAAATAACTTTTACATTAAAATATTTTGATAAAATAATTATAAATATTTTGAACGTTTATATATTATATTTTTTCTCATTATTAAAAAACTATTTTTTTAATATTTAGTTTTCTTTTTGATTTATGTTTTATTTATGTTTGTGTAACCTAATATACCTATAATAAAAAATACCCAAGAAAATATGAATTATATTTTTTAAGATTATTTAAAATAATTTTCAGGCTACCTTTCAAAAAATCTAAGGCATAAAATTATTTAGAATTTTTAAAATAATCTAGTTATTGTAAATATTTATATGCGTTTATGAACTTCCAAAAATTTATCTGTTATACTTATGTATGTTACTTCCCATTGATCATCATTTTATTTTCTAATTTTTTTAACAATCAACATATAATTTTATAAATATTATGAAAATACATGCACATTTAAGCGATAAATAAAAAAAATTGATATGATTAATTAGAATAAAAATAATTATATTAAAATAATATATGTAACTCAACATCCCCACAACACAAGTGACTCAACTACAAATATCTAAATAATAGAAACATATAACTGTATAATAATAATTCATTTATTTATATATCATACTATTATTGAGAACACGCTTAAGAGAAAATATTATAATTTTGTTGGTTTATTAAATCATTATAGTGACTCAGCTAATCGAATTGTGACTCATCATTAAGTCTCTCTAAACTTGCTGACATGGCAACTGTGAGATTAGCTTCACTAAACCGTTTTTAGTTACCGCTTTCTCAATCTAGATTTCTCTTATTATATTCTCTGGTTATTCTAATTAAAACTCGCTGATTTCTTATCCTCTAACTTCGGTTTGGTCTCCATATTGTATATAAAATGTTACATGTTCTATGGTTTAAGAACATATGATATGGTTTGGTAAAGAAAATTCATTTGTTACACAAAATTTGATAATATGGGATTCTCATTTTAAGGTTACATGTTTTGTGCTTTATGGATTATGGTTTATGTTTGTAGACTTTCGAATTATTGTAAGGTTTAGATTTTAGGTTTCAAAGGTTAATAGTTAATTTTAGTAATTTGTGTAAATATGGTATGATATGATTCTAAATCTATTAAATCAAATAATCCAAGTAAATATTTTTTCAAAAATATAATGCGCCAAATAAGGAATGTTAGCCACAAATATTCTTTTAATATATTTAAATATTGTTAAATATTATGTTTAAATTATGAGTTGTTTCTTCTCAAGGAAATTTAACCTTCTGAATATATATATATATATATATATATATATATATATATATATATATATATATATAATGAATCGAGATTTCTTCCTAACTAAATACATTTTGACCATTTGTATATTCATGTTTTCTGTATACGAAATCGATATCTCTTCCTAATTACTCTCTTTGTTTTTATGCTCTTCATTGGTTTACTAATCATTCATATCTAATCCATATGAATCTTAACTATACTCAATACCAAACAATGGAGAAGACAATTGATAATGAAGTGAGTATTCTTTCCGTCTAATAGTAGATTATCTAATTGCCTTAAATATTCTCTATTCTATCATTCGTTAACTAATCATTCAAATCTAATGCAGATGAATGTAAACTACACTCAATATGAAAAACTTGAAAACACAATTGATAATGAAGTCAGTTCATTATTCTTCTAATGTATTTCTCTTGCTTTTTATCATATTGCCTTTACGAATATGTAATTATCATATTTGTATAATCGTGTATAAGCAAATGAAGCCTGATGTCAGTATACAAGCAGATTCAAAAATTATGGTATTGCAATCATTTCCTTTTTTGGTTCTAAATACGATTATAATATTATTCGTATACTAATGTGTTTGTTATACAATGCATAGGAATGTAAAATACAAAGAGGATCAAACAAAGATGAAGCCACTGGATCATAAAGTAAGTACTCATACAATATGATATTTTTTATATTTATAATTTCATAATGCGGTGATCATTTTTTATTATTTACAATATTGTTGTTTTCTATGGTCCCTTAATTATATTCATGTAGATCAATATTAATTATATTGAATTCCAAAAAAAGTGAGAAGGTAATGGTTCTACAAGATTCACTCTCTTTGCCTCAGATGTCCCTTCAGACCAAATGTAATTTTGGACCAAGTGCCTCAACGAGGCATATGTCCTTTCAAACCAGATGCCCCAACATGCTAGATGTCCTTTCAGACTAGATGCCTCAACGGGTCAGATGTCCTTTAAAACCAGAAACCCTTTTGGGTCAAATGCCCTTAAGGGCTAGTCTAACAATTTGAAGTTTATAACAAGTGTAAGCAATGCTTAAACTTATTGTGAGGAACCGATTTAGTGATATATGAGTTGATTATCTACAAATTTTACTTTCTTCACTTCAATTCATTTCTCGTCTCTCAAAAAGTGATACCTCACATCAATATGCTTGCTTCTATCATGATAAGCATGATCATTGGCTAAACAGATAGAGCTCAAGCTGTCGCAATACACAGTAGCATGATCATGATGCAGACTGAGATCATTAATCAATCCTCTCAGCCATATTTATTCCATTGCAGATTTTGTCAACACCATATACTCTCCCTCAATTGTAGACATAGTCACTGTCGACTATAGAGTACCCTTCCATCTTGTTGCGGCCATCAAACCAGCAGCTCGTCCAGAACCTCACCCAACTGTCGATACCATCTTTCAAGTAATAAGAATTTTTCAGTTTTCTAGTTTTCTTAAAACTATTGTCTTAAATCTTTAGAGTTTGTGAGAATCAGCTCTAAAGCACCACGACTTATCAAGCCTCCATTTCATAGATTCTTGTAGCATCCTCAATCCATCCTCACTTACATACCATTCGTTTACCAAGCTTGAGAGTGATACACATCCAGCAAGCAAAGCACCATCTCATTCCATATCGATCATCTTTTGATTAGGCTGAGAGTGATATACATCCAGCAGCCTAATTCCATCCTATCTATCCTTTTTATTTGCTTATTTTCATTGTTTATTTCATTGCATAAACCGCATCTCATTTTTTTTTCCATTTGTTTCAGGTTTGCAAGGTAGATTCTAGATATATCGATAAATCGATCAATTCTTGGTCGACCCGATTTGCACATCCATCCATACTCAGGACGACCCCCATTCTGGGCTGTAACATTTTGGTATCAGAGCTAAAGTTCGTGACTCAGGTGACATCTATCCTTGCATCTCATACTTGCTTGCATTTGCTTTTGCATCTATAAACCGAAAATCCATAAAAACTGTCTTTTTGTTTCAAGTTTTGTTTCTGAATTTTTTTTGTTGTTCTTGCTGTTCATTCTATTAAACCCACGAAAATAAAAAGAAAGAAGGATTGTTTAGTTATTTTGACCACGAAAATTCAAAAAAAATTAGGCCTAGTTGTTTGCATTAATTTGTTTCCATTTTAGAAAGGTCAAGAAAATCTGCATTTGAATTGTTTCCTTTTTATTTGTTTTGCATATCAAGGTTAAATCAAAACTCAAAAAAAAATCATCCTAGTTATTGTTCTATCTCATATTAGTTGATATATTTCGTGCATATCATACCCTGCAGTGCATCCAGAAAAAAAAAAAATATCATTCATCATATTTTATATCATTTCTTTCATAATTCTCGGTTTATTGCATCCGTTAAACTAAAAAATAAAAAAAAATACCATTGTTAGTTTTACATCCCATAAGCCATTACCATTGTGTTCATCAGCATTCCATATTAGTTAATCACGATCTTGCATTAAGAAAACCAAAAGAAAGATAAATTTTGCATAGTTAGTTCATATTCGTTTATAATTGCATTTCTCGGTTTTGATTAAGTCTCATTACTGCATTTGTGTTATTTTGGTTCGACCTGAACTTCCCATACCTTCACTTGCTCTTTAAGATTGTTTTCAGAGAGCAATGGTAGAGGAAGCACACGGCCATACTCTAAGGGCCACAATGAACCAGCAGTTGGCAGCTCTACAAGAGCTCAAGGACAAGATTTCTCAGCTGGAGAAAAGAAACAAAGCTCAAGGCCAACGACCACAACCAGGAGACAGAAATTTTGTGAATGCACCAGAGGCTGCATATGTTGAGCCTAAGCCACCAGAACCTTTAAGGATCAACCAACATCCAACTTCTAAATCTACCATCATGTTCTTAATTATCGGTTTGATTATAATGATGTTGCTGATAAAGTTCAACTCTTTACTTTTTCAGGGAAGAGAGGTTATTTAAGGTGGGAAAGTAACACTGATGAATGGTTCTATTACAACAACATCCAGAGGAAGGAGAGGTTATCTTATGCCATTGATCAACTTAGAGAAGATGCCTTTAAATGGTGGGTACAAGAAGAAGATGATAGATGGTTTTACAAGGCACCAACTATCAAAACGTGGAGAGCCCTTAAGGAAGTCATGAGGCATGACTTTGCACCAGATTACACAAGTTCTGAAATCCAGGAACTATATCCAAGGAGGTATCCAACTCATGTTCCCAAAGATGCAAGAAGAGAGGTGTCAAAAGAAGGACAAAGAAGCTTGCCTTCACAAGGCAGCATGCGGCCAAACCAAGTCCACACCACTGGCCATCTCTTAGACCAGAAGAGAGATATCAAAAGTGTCTGCCAAGACACTTTGAGCAGTACCAAAACAGAACCAAAACCAGCTACTATGCAAGTAAAGGCTAAGGTAAGTCCTACACTTGATGATATGGTCCATGAATCACCTACTGCTTGTATGAGGCACTTGGCTTTGTCAAAAGGTGTTGTAACAGGAACCAAGGAGTATGAGCCCAAAGAAGAGGAAGTACCAGACGTCATCCTTGTGATGGACCAGGAGGAACACCAAGACACAATAGCACCCATGATGCTTAATGAAGCAAAACAAGTCCTAGAAATGTTCAACCAAGGTAAGTTTCTAACACCACCTTTGGATATTGGTACTGACATTTGTGTTCTTGGTACAGGAAGAACAAAGGAAATCTAAAAGCTTAGTGAGGTTCAAAGGGAGGAACCAGACCATAAGATCAGTCATGAACCACCACACAAGTGGAAATCGAAATTTGAACAATGTCTTGTTCAAATGCTAAGACCTAAGGTACGTTTCACATTAGACCAGAAATTTATTATTAACTCCATGACAAGATTAATGCACTTGTCTTGTCCAAGAGTATGTGAAATAGGTTCAGGAACCAGGGAGTACACTGCTCCAAACAAAGAGGTGCCAACCATGGTGTTAACTGGTACTAGACAAGTACAAAGAATTGCTGAATCAAGGCAATTCAAGGCCAGCCTAAGCAAGGTAAATGTCTCTAGTTTGACTTCGTCCTTACGATTTTATAAGGCAGACATCATGCACTTGTATTTGCCAAAAAATTTTGATCCAGGAATACAAATAAGAGAAGAGTATGCAAACCAAGGACTAGAGTTGCAAAGAAGGCAGCCAACAAGAACAAGTTGTCCAAAGAAGAAAATAATTCTTCAACTTGTGGAAGCTATCAAGGTAAGTCTGAAAATTTCACATTATGATTATCAGTGTCCAAACACAGATATAATGCACTTGCTTTTTGTCCAGAATGCTGAGATTATCTCAGGTTGCAAAGGAGAAAGCTTCAAAGACATCCCACTGGATGATCTTAAGATGCTAGGAGAACAACCTCCAAGGAAGATCAGAAACGTGACCACCCAAACTTTGAAGAACCATCCACTCCAGAAAAGATGCAGTGGCCATAACCAAATCATAGGCGTGATCCTTTCACACCTTTTCAAAGAAAAGCCACATGATGCACCATGCATCACCAAACCGAAATTATACCAAGGTAAGGTTCTAGACTCTCAAAGGAGAATGAAACCTGACTTGCTCTATCTTGGTGCAGGTTATCCAGTTTTGAGGTCAAAACCTTCACAAGGGGGAGGGAATGTTGCGGCCATCAAACCAGCAGCTCGTCCAGAACCTCACTCAACTGTCCATACCATCTTTCAAGTAATAAGAATTTTCCAGTTTTCTTAAAACTATTGTCTTAAGTCTTTAGAGTTTGTGAGAATCAGCTCCAAAGCACCACAACTTATCAAGCCTCCATTCCATAGAGTCTTGTGGCGTCCTCAATCCATCCTCACTTCCATCCCATTCATTTGCCAAGCTTGAGAGTGATACACATCCAGCAAGCAAAGCACCATCTCATTCCATATCGATCATCTTTTGATTAGGCTGAGAGTGATATACATCCAGCAGCCTAATTCCATCCTATCTATCCTTTTTATTTGCTTATTTTCATTGTTTATTTCATTGCATAAACCGCATCTCATTTTTTTTTCCATTTGTTTCAGGTTTGCAAGGTAGATTCTAGACATATCGATAAATCGATCAATTCTTGGTCGACCCAATTTGCACATCCATCCATACTCAGGACGACCCCCATTCTCGGCTGTAACACATCTAGCCATAGAACCACCCAAGGTGAACACATAATCGGTCATAGATCTTATGTTGTTTACATATCAAACATAATCAAAATTGGAATAGCTTATTACCTTTTTTTAATTCTCACTTCCATAGATGAGACTAACATCAGATGTACCCTTTAGGTACTGAAAACCCCACTTCATAACTGCCCAGTGTTCCTTCCTAGATTGTCCCATAAACATGCTAACCACATTGACTGCATCTCCCAAATTTGATCTTGTGAAAACTATTACATACATCAATCTTCCTACAATGCTAGCATAAGGAACCCGAGACATATACTATATCCCCTCTTCATACTGAATCACATACATGATGAGATGAAGATTCATATCACACAGAGTATTGAAAAGTTTACCTGAAGACATCCCGAACCTTGTCAACACCTTATTAATGTAGTCTTTTTGTGACAAGAAAAACTTCTTCTTCTACCTATCTTTAAAGATCTCCATTCCTAAAATCATCCTTATTGCGCCCAAATCCTTCATATAAAATTCAAAAATTAGAAGATCCTTAAGCTTCTGGATGTCACACTTCTTCTTTCAATCTATCAACATGTCATCCACGTAGAGCAATAAATAGATGATCGTCCCATCCTTCAAATTTCTCACGTAGACACAACAAACATAAGAACTTCTAATGTAGCCCAACTTTATCACATAGCTGTCATATCTCTTGTACCGCTGTTTGGGAGACTGCTTAAGTCCATAAAGCGACTTATTGAGCTTGTAGACATGATCTTCTTTTCCGGTAACTCGGAAACCACTCATCTGAGTCATGTATATCTCTTCTTCTAGCTATCAATGAAAAACATAGTCTTTACATCAAGTTGCTCAAGCTCCAATTCCTAACAAGCTACCAGTGCTAGCAATACTCTAATAGAAGCATGTCTAACCACTGGTGAGAATATCTCATTGTAATCAACCCCTTTTCTGACTTAAAGATCTTGAATAACCTGAGCTTTATACTTGACTCTTTTTGTCGGTGATGCTCCATCCTTAATTTTGAAGCCACACTTTCAAGTAAAAATGTTTCTCCCTAGTAGTAATGTGACTAGATCCATATATGAGTCTTCTCGTTAGACTTCATTTCGTCTCCCATTACAATATGTTATTTCTCAGAATCGGGACAATATATGTAACCTAAAGTGCATAACCCACCATATGATCAAAACATGTCACTGGTGGTCTGACATCAAGCCTTCTTAGTCGATCCTTTGCAATATTACACCTTGTATAATCAGGCGGCTGAGTCTCTCTAGACTCCAATTGAACATCTTCTACACGTTTCTCTTAATTTTATGTGTGTTTCTGCACGTCGATCACTTCATGATCATCTTACAACTCCACCTATTTATCAGTGCTACCCTTTTCTGCTTTAGAACTTAACCATGTCAAACTTCTAAAATTTTCATCAAAGATAATGTTCCTTCTTAGACCCACTCGGTTTCCTGATGGAGACAAGATCCTTGATCCCTTGACTCCATCACCGTAGCACATAATAACCCCTTCCTTTCTCTCGGCTCTAGTTTACCTTCACTCACATGATAGTAAACGGTACAACCAGACACTCTTAGGACTGATTAATTTGCAGCTTTACCTAACCACACCTCAGAAGGTATCTTGCACTCAATACTTGTGTGGGTACTAGGATTTATCAAGTAGCAAGTTGTGTTCATTGCTTCAGCACAAAACCAGTTCTCCAAACCAGCATTCGAGAGAATGCACCTCACTCTTTCTAGCAATATTTGGTACGTCCGTTTCACTACACCATTCTGTTGTGGTGTTTCCATGACCGTAAGATGCCTGGCAATCCATGCATCCTTACATAACTGTCTGAACTCAAACAAGTAAAATTCCTGACCAATATCAATACGAAGCCTCTTTATCTTCTTCCCAATTTGATTCTTCACCAAAATTTTTCACTCTTTGAAGCTATTGAATCCTTCACTTGATGCATCACACTTTATGCAACCCAGTTGATACAATAGCTTGATGCATCATCCATCGACTAGATGCAACATCTAGATTCAAGGTACATCAACATCTACTCTTTTCTAATTTGTTTAGATTTATATATATATATAATATTAATATTCCCTCTATATTTGAGTGATTGATGTTTTATATTTTACTTTGAATTAAAAATATCAACATCTACTCTTTTCTAATTTGTTTAGATTATATATATATATATTCCATCGACTAGATGCAACATCCAGATTCAAGGTACATCAACATCTACTCTTTTCTAATTTGTTTAGATTATATATATATATATATTAATGTTCCCTCTATATTTGAGTGATTGATGTTTAAATTTTACTTTGAATTAAAAATATCAATGTTTTATTGTATAATTAATGTACTTTTAAAAGTTAAAAAATAAATTTAAATAAAAGTATGAGTGGCAAAACTTTATTCGTAAAAACAAAATAGTAGATAAATTTTTTTTTTATCATTTCTTAATATTTCTAAAAAACTTAAAACATCGGTTATTCATATAGAGAAAGTAATGTTTTTTTTTTGCTTCAAGCACACATCACTAACTATAAATGACCATTTTAGCCGCTTCAACAAAAATTACTAATGACAACAACCCACAAAAATATTGTGATAAGTTTTCTACAAGAATTTTTTTTTCATTTAATTAATATGTTTAATTTATTAATCACTACAATTTATTTAATTTTTAAAATAATAAATTAAATATCATATATTGTTTTATTCATTCAATTTCTGGAGAAGTTAAAAATTGACATAAATGATATAAAAACTACATTCTAAGTCTTGGCCACAAGATGATAAACATATAGTCTCCATAAACAACATATGAATAAAGCCAAAACCATGATAAAGAATCGCTAAACTGAAAACAGACTACCAATGAATTGAACTACATATTAGATTAATAATTGCTGGGTTTCACACCCCCATCAATACCAAACCCAAACTGAATAAGGTCCATTTATTAAAGTCTAAATTTCTAAGAGACAAAACAAGACAAAGAGAGCAACAATTCAACAGGAGACTATTCTCGAAAGATAGCATGCTTGAACTGGTCAACAAGTACAGATGATGCAGACTGAATGACATTAAATGCCTTGGGGAAAGGCATGATTCATCTGCATCACAGAGAATATTATGTTACCTCCCCTGAAAACGATCGAATATATGACATCACTAGAAAAGACGACGAGCTGTTGCAGTTCTAGGAATCTCTCTTTGCAAGGAAGTACTTCAAAGATGATGAGGCCTATGGGACCAACTCCTCAAAATGAAGGAACACCAAAATGGCAAAAATTTGAACCCCATCACACGAAATTTGTTCGTCCAGACCAACCCAAGAAACCCATCACCGCCAACTCAAACGTCTGCATAAGAGATTTCAGCGACACCCATGACACGAAGAGGGAAGAAAACAGCTCAAGACAAATCAAACGTCACTTGAACAATAGCGTAGTTATTAACAACCAGATCCAACACGACGACGAGCATTGGAAAAACCTGGGGGTCAGAAAATGCAATATCCTCAACACAGACCAGTCGACAAACAAACGCCAATTACTCCTGAAACAACTACTCGAACGAGCAGACACCCTAGCTCACACAACATACGCCTGATTTGAAGCCATAATGCCGCCAAGACAACCTTTAAGCCAACAAGACTTCTTGCTGAAAAGAGGAACATCAGGCATGTTCCTAGAAGTGCAACATTACCTCTTCAGTGATACATCATCCCCAAGGAAACAAACATGCACCTCATTTCGCCACTCAAACAATGAATAATTGCAACAAAATGGACCATACGAGCACAACACGACATCACTCAAGAGATTGTAGCTGACCTTGAAATTGATTAGGAGATCGAGGGGATGGGAAAATGTCTACAAGACATGATCTCAAGATCATACCAAGCGATAATCTCACCTCACCATATTCAGCATCGCCATGGGATGAGCCCAATTAAATCCCGAGGTACGCGATGCTGGTTACTACCAATTGTTCCTCGAGCATTTGAAAAGAGTAGCTCTCCACTGGTTTTCAGGAATCAAAGAAAACTTGATAGACAACTACCACCAACTCTCGACGGCCTTCTTGAAACACTACTCTATGTTTATCCAAAACGTAGACATGGCTGTGGACCTCTGGGCGCTGCCCCAAGGTCAACGGGAACCACTTCTGGACTTTATGGGCATGTTCAAGGAAATCGCATCCCGCATGACCATCCCAGATGATGCTGCACTATTTGCGCAATGGCGTGCACTGTGGTATGAATCCAGTTTCCGTGAGAGTTTGCTTAAGAGGCCCCAAACACTCAAAGACGCTCTACACATATCGACCTTATTCATCAAAGCCGAGGAAGAGAATGCGACCAGACCACCAAGCGAAAGAAAAGGTTCAAGATGAGTACTACGAGCCCCACCAACACTACGATCACACCTATGTAAAGGACGAAAAGGGGAAAAAGCTACATCGTACATTGTTAGTAACTACTCATTACTCCACGATGCTCTCTCACCACCGGGACGCCCTATCAACACCATAATAGTCGGACTATTAAGTTGCAACGACTTGTGAAGATCCATTAAAAAGCATAAACAAAGAATTATAGTTGTGATAACAAATCGAATTAAAATTAACTAATAAAATGCCCATTCCTACCACCGTATATGTATTTATATGGGTTTTAAGTTTTAACCTGGTTCCTCTAGTTGGAATTTATGTAGTTCATTATGAGATGACTCTGCAATAAAAACAACATATGTTACATCAAAGTGATAAAGTTTTACTTATAAACCACCCTAGTTGAAAATCGATCATGATTTTTTTTATTTATGATAATTATGATATGTGTGTGTATCGCACTTCCATAATGATATGATATGCTTAGATAGTCAACGTCACAATGATATCAAAAAAATATCAAAATATTTTCCTCCACTCACAAAAGAATATGTTTGGTAATTAACTCACTAGTATTCATTGGGCGTGTATGTTATGTTTATAGTAATAGTTTTTTCTATATTAGTCTTACCCGCTTTTTTCTTATTCCATTTTACTCTATTTTATTATGCACCATGAATATTGAATATTATGCGACCGAAGGTTGCTTTTCTTTTTTGTTTTAGTTAGGTTAGTCTGGAATCGAACTTATTAATTAATTTATTACTCTTAAGTTTTGCAGTTATTTTGGTTAGTAATCATGTATATTTCGGATTCTAATGGCTTTGGCTGGTTGAACAAAATATATTTTAATTCCAGCAAAATTTCATTTTACTCTGTTCTATTTTTTTTCACCAAAAAAATAGAAGGAACTATTTTATTGATTATATTTTTTCTGGAAACCGAAAGAAGGATTTTACAGGAAGTAAAACTTCTACAAAACAAAACTCAAGGAAAATAAACAATGGAAATTGTATCCATCTTTTTTTTCTCTTCTCATTCCATTTGGTACTCAATTTTACCAGTCAGAGTCCATAATTTCTAAATCGATGAATCATTTAACATTAATAAAGGGAAAAAAGTTCTTGGCACCGAAGGAGTGAAATAGAATATTTAAAAGTTCCAAAAATCGAATAAGATCATAGCAAAGGAACAAAAAGCTTTATTAGTGATCTGAATACCTGAATGTAATCATCTTTATTCGAGTTTATAACTATAAAATATTGAGTAAAGGATGATTACCGTAAGTTAATTCTGTGAAATATTTTTTTATTATGTGCGTCAACAAATATAATACAAAAGAAAATAAGAATATACTTACGCTATATATATATTAAAGATGAACGTAATATATAGTACAATCGTTTTTACTTGTATTGTATTACTCATGTTCATATTTGTATATTTCGCTTGGGTTAATCTTCTGATGACATGCCACTATTGATTACGTTTAGAAACACCTACCCAATATGAACATAAACATATATAAAACCTGATACAAGAAAAACAGTCATACCGTAAAATCGCCACAAAAATCATCATGCACTTCAGCACGGATGGAGTCTAAGTCTAGTATACTTTCCAGATCCTCATTGGCTAAGAAAAACAAAATCCTGCTTACATTTTGAACCATGTTGGATTGGTTGTCTTTAAAGAGCTATTAGTATAAACCAAATTGCAAGGAATACATGTCATAAGGTTCGATGAGATAAGGCTGATGCTTGTCGAGAAGAATATTCAAATATTATACGACTACTTTTTAAAAAACATCTTCTAGCCCGCATTGATATACTATAACATAATTTAATCTAAAGTTTACATTGAATAATCATAAAATTGATATGTTTATAATTTTTAAGAGAATAACATATATATATATATATTCACATGTTATCGTTTCACCATTTTATTATTCTTTTTAATTTATAAACATATCATTCAAGATTTTTCTAAATCTCTGATCACATATTATATGGGTGGTATAGGGACATATCTAGCCTAGCGATGTATAAGAGCATGTTTATTGCAAGGACCCCTTTAGCGGTTCTTGTTTTTTTTTGTTTTTGTTTTTTTGTTTTTTAAAAAATACTAATCGCGGGCCGCCACGTGTCAGTGGGATCTGCAAACAGAAAATATGTTTCTTAATTAAGGGAAATAAGAGATAATTTTTGGGGAATTTAGTGAGCCCTACCCCTTAAGAGACCCACTAAGATCCTCCAATAAACATGCTCTAATGTTTCTTATATTAGTAGCATGTTTTCATTTGGATATAGACTTCTAGGTCTTATATTAGCAGCATGTTTTCATTAATCTTATTGCAATTTTTTTTAATTTGAGGATCATAATACATAACTGAAAATTTGTAGAGAAAGTTGAAGATTTACCCTTGGAGTAATGCACTTTCAAGTCTTTATTTCAAAGATAAACCACCCTCAAAATAAAGGTTTGACATGCTTTTAATTAGGGTTATATTTTCTCATTTTCTTTCTCTTTATTATATTATGAACAGTCTGTTTTGTGGCTTGGGTAATTCTTTATCTATGACTGTAGTAAACATAACATTATATATGTACATATTAAGGGATTTCAAATTTCAACTAATTAAATTATTCGTTAGGAGGGGTAAATTGAGAAGAGACAAACGTTATTTTGAAAGATCTTATGTTTGTCACTTTCTTCTCATCATGTCTTTTGTATGCATACGTATACAAACATCATATCATGCACTTTTTCATATCTAAATAACATAAACGAAGGTTCGATCATCATTTTCTTTTTCTTTTTTTCCTTTTTGTTCAAGTTTGATCAATATATAGAAAAGGACAAATCTCTTAAATAGTCCTTTTTAAAGTTTTTGTCACAAAAATAGCACTTGAAAGAAAAAATGACCAAAATAGACCTTTTTTATTTTGAAAATTTTAATATTTTTAAATTTTTTTAATTTTTAAACCTCAACTCCAAAACCTCCACCCCATAACTCTAAACCCTAAATTTAGATTAGTTAACCCAAATGTATAAATATATATTTACATCCTTTAATAAAATATTTTTGGTCATTTTTCTCTTTGAATGCTATTTTGAGAACAAAAACCTTTTTAAGTCTATTTTGGTCTTTATCTCTTTAGGAAAATAGCCAGTAGAAAACTAAACGTATGTCCATCTCTCCAAGATATGGGACTAAGCATTCGATTCGATCACCCCCTGTAGAGGAGATATAACTTAAGATGCAAGGAATAGCTCGTAGATATCAATAATCTGCTTTGAAATTATCGTTTACTGTAATCGCTGATGCAAAAAACGTGTGAAGTAGTACAAACCAAGTGGACGCAAAATTCAGACATGGATTGGGGTAAACTTGAATAGCAATTTTATACCAACGAGAAAAAGGCAAAAAAAAAAAATTTAGGAATAAGTTTATGCCTTAAAAGAAAACTAATAAATGTAGTTTTTTTTTAAAAAAAAATTGCATTGATTGATACGAAAGATGTTTATATCATGGGTTCCTTTGACAAAGGGTTTTGGAAAAGTAGAAATAACTATAAAATAGTTATGGGGTCATTTGTATTCCATAAAGACACATACGCTAATTTTATATAGAGAGGATCTCTTGGAGCTGTTCTTGATCGTCCTAAAGCAGACAATGGTGTATCAGGCAAAGGAGAGACAAGTTTGAGTAGATTAGGAATCTTTCAGTAGCGTGTGCAGCGTGTTAACACAAAACGTGTAAAGCTGATTAAACAAGTTCTTGTAAGATTGTTTAAGGCGATTTCTAATAAAGCAAAAGGTGTTTGCTTGTATTCATCGTCTCTGATTTATCTTCGACATTATTGTATTTTGGTTGCATGTTGCACTTACAATTAGTATCAGAACAAGTCACTTAAATTAATGGTATGATAGTGAATGTGAAAATGGGCACGTTTATTTTTATGCATAAGGCAAACATGTTGAACGAGAAGCAATATGATTATTGGAAGATTCGCATGAAGCAGTTGATTCGAGGAATCAATGAGGATGTGTGTACCTGTGGAAACTTGCTGGGGTGAGCCCACAATAGTCACAGAAGATGGAAAGGATGATTCCAAGCCAAAGGAGTCTTGGATAGAGGCAGGTCGAAATGCATCAAAGTTTAATGCGAAGTCTTTGTCAGTAATTTTTGGATCTTTTGAAGTAGAAAAGTTCCAATTTATTCAGGGGATTAATTCAGCTAAAGAGGCGTGGGAGATCATGTTGAATTTGTTTGAAGAAGATGAGAGTGTCAAGAGGACTCGCTTGGACTAACTCAAATCCTAATTTTAAAATCTCAAGTGGTCTGATGATGATTATGTGGCAAGATTCAGTGCCAAACTGTGTTATGGCCCATGAAGCATTTGTACTTGGAAAGAAGTACAAGGACAAGAAGATGGTAAATAAGTTGCTACGCTATCTTTGAACAAAGGTTGTAGCTCACAATGCATGAAGATGACTACAAACATGGATGAACTCAATTTAAAAAACTTGTGGGTATGATGAAGGTAGAAGAGATGGAGACAAACAATAGTTTGGTCTCTACATCAAGAAGTGCGTCAAAGAGTATAGAAATCGTGGCTTATGAAGATGGTGACAGACTTCAGAAGAGTGAAGATACCATGGGTATGTTGGCCATGAATTTGGCAAGATGATGAATCACTCTATCAGGAGGATGCATCAGCCTGTGAAGCATCATGGTTGTCATGAAGGTGATCGTGACAATGGCAGAAGAAGAGAACATATTTAGTGATTCGAGTGTGAGGGCTTTGGTCATATGAGGAGTGATTGCCATGTAGCACAACGAAGGGAACCCAAGTGTCCTGAGTGTAGAGGTATTGGACATTCGCGGAGTGACTGTCCAAACTCAAAGATAGAAAGAGGTAAACCATCGCGATATTCAGATGATCATGGAAAAGTGATGAAGAATCTTGTTGCATTTGGTGCACACAACGATGAATCTAGTAAATCATGTGATTAGATGTTAATACAGAAGTTGAAGAGTACCACGTGCAGTATGACAAGCGGTTGAAGCTCAATGAAAAGAATTTGAGGTTGCAACACGATCTGGTGTAGTCATGAGCAGGAAGTGACTCGGGAGCATAACATGTTGGTTGAAGAACTTGCTGCCGTAAAAGAGAGGAACAATTCTCTTGAATAGGAGGTTAAAAATCTAAGGGAAGTTGCTACTAATGAACAAGAAGAGCAAGGATGCTGGAACGTGATTTGGCTGAAAATCGCAAGCATATCAGAATGCTCAACAGTGGATCCAAGAACCTGGTTAAGATTCTACCGATGGGATAACCAGCCAATGTGAACTAGGGAATGGGATATATAAGAACTCAGAATATTGAGGAAGTACATCAGAAGGGGCCACACTTCGTGCGGGGGAGCACTTCAAAAAAGTGGAGCCAAAGAATTTCATCAGGAACTACGTCAGAACGTACACCAAGGAGTATAAAAAGGTGTTCTACAATGTGGAGCTGTGAGTAAGAAGCCGAATGTAGTACACTAGTGCACCAACATAAAGGTCAGGCAGGAGGCTCTAAATCATGGTTGTGTATCTAGTACAAGGAAGGAGACTGATCAGTTTATCAAAAACTGTGTCAGGCGAACCAAGAAACAACATAGGATGTGTTGTTGGTTCCGTGGGAAGGTTGGACACAAGAATGTGGAATGCTTTTCTTGTGAGATGGGCAGTAACATATCCAAGAGAATGAACAAGACGTTCATTGAACTCAAGAGGGTCGAAGAAGTGTTGATAGCCAAGTGTGGCTTACTTGATGAGATCAATGAAGGAACATTAAAAGAAGGATGCGACTTTGTTGATCGAGAAGCATCAAGTCTGGAGCCATGACAAAAAGTTGTTCATGGTACAAAGGGGAAACAGATTGAAGTGCGTTAGGAAGTGATGCTAGGTGATCATCAAGACAGTGATGATGAAATCACTCAGAGACTATATCAACGAGTGCAGTGTGCACTCAGTGTGGATGAGGAGGGGATCATGTTCAAGATGATGACACATCAAGTAAGTTAGGTCCTCAACATAAGCTGGTCGAGAGGTAGTTCGACGAGTGCGTTAGAGCATGATGCAGCACTTGTAATCTTTTCCGCTGCAACATGGATTGTATCATGATTACGCATGTAGAAGCAGATAAGTAGGTTTTGGAAGTAATTCTTGACATCTAGGCATCTGTGTTTTAGCTTAGTATGCATCAAGCAAGAGGAGAATGGTGATGTTCTGGTCCAGAGAATGTATATTTCGTGGGGGAGAAGAGCATGGTGTGGTGCACATCTCGTGGGGGAGAAAAAACTATATAACATGGAAGTTTCAAGGTGAGGAAACGTGGTTGTTGAACCAGAAGAGTGTTGTGCTTGATCGGCACACAAAAATAAAAGGGGATATTAAAGATGCAAAAAGAAGCTTGTAGATGTCAATAGTCTTCCTCGAAGTACTCGCTGATGTAGTCACTGATGAAGTGGTACATACCAAGTGTATGAAAAATCCTCAGGTGGATTGGGATAAACTTAAGGATCAAGTTTAAACCTAGGAGAAAAAGGCAAGAAGATAAACTTGGGGAGTAAGTTTATACCTTAAAAGAAAAGTAATAAGTGCAATTCCAAGAAAAGAAAAATTGCACTTATTGATACAAAGTATTTCCATATTCATGGGTTCCTTAGACAAAGGGTATTGGGAACGTGGAGATAACTATGAATTAGCTATGGGGCCGTCTATGTTCCACAGAAACACAAAGGCTAATTTTATAGAGAGAGAATCTCTTGGAGGTGTTCTTGATCATCCTGAAGCAGAAGTTGGCGTATCAGACGAAGAAGGGACAAGTTTGAGTAGATTAGGAATCTTTAAGTAGCTTGTTTTATGGTGTTAACACAAGACGTGTAAAGCTGATTAAAGAAGTTTGTGTACGATTGTTTAAGGCGATTTATAATAAAGCAAAAGGTGTTTGCTTGTATTCATTGTCTCTGATTTATCTTTTGCATTACTATATTGTGGTTGCATCATGCACTTACAATAACCATCTTGTATTCAAGGCAACTCGAATTAGCATAGAGAGTAAAGACTTCCCAATACAGTTACGTCTACCTACTATTAGTCTAAGCTACAAAAAGCAAATTCCCGACAATCATATCAATCGAAAATTCGTCGGAAATGGTTCTTACTGATAAGTTTCTAACAAAACATTTTCATCAGGTCTATTTTATTGAAATATCTGTCAAAAGTCTTGGGAGGTTTCAAAAAATTGCTGACGACCATTTTAGTAATAAACTTCCCACGAAAAAATTGTCGAAAAGAACTCGTTGGAAATTTACCGAAAAAAATATCTCGAAGACCAGTTGTTGTCAGTTATTTAAGGACGAACCTGAAATAATGAGAAATATTCAAAAACCCAATTGGACACTGAATAAGACTACTTCCTAAATCACCAACTATCTAGTCCATCGTAGGCGAACCATGGATATATAGCTTGATTAATTTAAATATATAACAACCATTGAATTTTTTTAAAAAGACATTGTAATATATTTTAGTTTCGTTTTCATTAACATTCAAAAATAGAAAAAGAATAATTAAAACTATTGAAATTTTGTTTGTAACAAATTAGGAGTTAGAACATATAATAAGAAAATATAACAAGATAAATATTAATAAGTATTTAATTTTCTACTTTGAATAATAAAATTAACTTATAAATCCAAAATAAACCAAAAGAAAATACCAAATTGTAATATACTAGCGATACAATAACTTAATACCAAATCACGTCAATTAATTTTAGTTTTCTTCATCCTCTTCCAAATCATTTTCTAGATATCGTAGTGAAATCTTAATACAAATCAAATAATTTAGTTTGTATATTACAATTAAAAGATAAATTAGAAAATTCAACTTAAATTTAGAAGTACCATCACTATTTTCTGGGTTTATTTCTTCATCATATTTTAAGAAAAAAACAATTCTATAACACAATTTTTCTAAAATAATAAGAAAACTAAAAAACATTCACTTATCGTAAATAGAACGCAAATATTGAGCTTCAAGGATGTTAGAAGTAGGCAGAGAAACATTGAACAGGAAAACTTTCAGATCTGGATAGATCTAAGCTTCTTCCTAGAAAAGGGAGCAGTAAGTTTCTTTTTGGTAGAGGAAGACAATGGAGAATATTGCAAATCCAAAAGAGAGAGGGGATATGGAGGGTCAAGAGAGTCTGGTAACGGGTGGTAAGATCTTGAATCAGCGCCGGTAGACGGTGGTCTTAATGGAAACTCACCGCTCGTAAACTTCTAGATATTTTTAATTGATAAGTGTGCCAAAAAAAATCAACTATGTTTTCGGTTATATTTTGTTATTACATCTTATGTTGAGTTGTTGACTCAACGAAATCTCAATAAAATTTTACAGTATGAAAAATGACATCATACAAAATAGTATGCGATACAATCATTTTACATTCTCTAATAGAACAGAAACATGAGATTTTACCCTCCAAAAATGATTAGAAACATAACAACATTGACTTTTCTATATAGCAAGTTGTTGTCAAGTATATGAATTTTCATCAGTTTGGATAGAATCAGTTTTCTATATAGCATGGTTAACTAGTTTAGGTAAACTCGTAATAGTCGTAACTGCTCTTACAATGCATCATGATTCAATTATTTACGGTTGGGAAAAGATGATGTGAAATGAAGAAGATAATATAAACAAAGTGAGTTACAAAAAGAAAGAGGAGAAAATGATTGGTTCGTGAGAGTGTCATATAATTTCTGATCTCATTTTGAGTGCTTCTTAGCAAACGTCGAAGACTGCATCCCACCGTTACTCCCACTTTCCACGCGTGTGTTTGTGTTTTCTCTTTCCATCTCATTTCATATCGTATCTCTATATATTTATTAATATCAACTCCTAATTTGTTTTCCAACATAAAACAAAATTCCTTAAAACCTAAAAAAAAACTCCTTAACTTTTATTCATCACAATACTACGATTATTGATGGATCTCACAATTCACTCAATAATTAAGATTAAAAGTTTTACTAACATATGAATAAGTAACTTATGAAAAGAATATTTACTAATGATTTTTCTGAGAAAATCAGTATATTACTAATCTTATGAGCTGATACAATTAAAATGACCCAAAGAGTATAAGAGAGTAAACGAGTAATTAGAGTAGATGTTCGATGTGAAAAGCTTGCCCCTTCTCCTTCTCTTTGGCTGTCTTTTTAGAGGTGATGAGGCTAGATCACAATCGCGACGTAATCTCTAACGGATATCACATACTTTTTAAGATTATATTTATTGCCATGATTTCTTTTACGTTTTGGTTTGACCATGCCACCTTTAAGCGGACTATCCTCTCAGCTCCGGATAGGCCTTCATCCTTCGTAAACATATTTTATTCTTGCCGGGTCTTGTGATACTAAACCGGATTCTTGGACCGGGATTAAAGTGGAGTAAAATTTACCTTCAACAATAGTGCCCCCAAAGTCCGGTGTGTCTGAGGTCATCAGCCGGATCAAGTGTTGATTCTAATTCAAGTGGTGTATTTAAGACAGACGATTTATGATTTTCAAAACCCGGTTTTACATTCAATTTTACTGAATTGAATTATGAGATTTAATTGATGTAAATTAAAAGATTTAATTTTCTCTCCTTAGAAAGTAACTGCGTTTAGCCTAGTAATTATTTCCTTTTTCGGTTTTCGAGTCTCTGAATATAACCTCTTTGTCTTCCTCCTTGGTTTCCCATTCTTTCCATCATAAGAAAGTGAAAGGTTTCTATCTTTCTCTCTTTATTTCTCTGTATTTTGTTTAGATTTTATTTTGATTGTCCTTCGACTTCTGTTTCTTAAGTGTTTGAACCAAAATGTTTGAGTTCTTCTCTTTGATATTGTGTTGAATTATCATAATGTTGTTTCTGTCTAGCTTCGTAATTCTGAGATGCCGATATCTAGGATTTTGTAATGCGGAATGGGGTTTTCGGATGATTGTGTTCGGTTATTTTATTTTGTTGCTTATCATCTATTTTTTTTATTTTAGTTTATCCAGTGAACTTTTTGCCTTTCACATTGTCTTTTGGTGAGATTTCTCCTTTTTCTTGCATTTTGAAGGGCTCCAACCCAGTTGTCTAAGCAGCGGTCGAATTCCTCCGTCATTCAACCTACTTACTGGCCAAATCTCTTTAATTTTAATCATTCTTAATGAATTTCTCCATTTTAGACGAGAATTATCCTAGATCTTAGCTAAATAATTTCTTAGTCGTCTCATAGCATAGATAATTATACTTTTACGCATAGGAATATCTCTCATTAATCTTTGGTCTAGTCCAATCAAGTACTCGTCTAAGCCATGGTCAGTTCACTTGACTACCATTTCCACTTATAGATCATTCCTTGACACTGTTAAAATCATGCAAATATGAGGTTCTATTCACCTAGACCATTCTATCTAGATCTATGCAAGTAATTGCTAGATCTTACATTTGCCACATCCACGAAGCTGGTTTTCTTATCAGCTTTTCAATGAACCGACTTACTCTTTCTTGTATACTAGTCCATGATCACTCAATGATCTTTTTTAGGATCCTTATCTTGGTTCATGCACTTAACCATCCCTTTTGTTACTTAGTCATTCAACCAACCATCCCCACATACTAAGTAACCTTTGAAGAGGGCTTCGTAACAGATGGCGATGTACATATGGCCATATCCGGCTCATGCACCATCCATATTGTCTTCTTAGCTATCCCAACGGATCCATACTTTGATCCAACAATACCCAACAATCCTAAGTCAATCGACCACCCACCCACATGACTTGGATTGGTTAAGCATCATCTTACTTAACCGTTTATAAAGATAAAATTCTCATCTAGTATCCTCTGATCAAGTTATTACCAACCAACCGACCCATTGTTCTTGGATTATGGCCGAAAGTTTCCAACTATGATCAGTCCATACTCGAAAGTTAGATATGTTTCAGCCATAACAGCTTTTGGCAGTTACTCGACCAAAATGCTCTCGACAGTTACCCGACAAAACTGCTATCGGCAGTTACCCGACAATGGAGATCATAAAGAATGAGAAAGCCAAAGGAGATGAAGCAATGAGAAATTTCATTGGTACATGGTTTCAGAAGAGCAAAGAAGATGTAGACACTTGTTTTCCAAGTGTTGATCCACCTCCATTCTAGTCAGAAAGTTCAAAACGTCGAGCTTAAGACTATAACCAAGCGCTGAGTGGGAGACAACCCATTGTAGGTTTTTACTTAGTTTTTAATTATACTATTTATTTATTTCGAGTTTCATTTTATTTCTACAGACTACTTATACTAGCATCGATCGACACCATAGAGGCACCATCGGTCGACACTGGATCGCGACCATCGATCGACCAAACCTGCCTACTATCGATCGACACTCTCTCACAGAGTTAGGTATAGAGTTATATACTTAAGCTATATACTTATGATTTAATTTTTCCTAACCAATTTGGGGTGGATTACACTGGAGACAGTGTAATTTAAGTATGAGGGAGGTTCGCTAACACTATTTTATTGCTTTTGAGTTTTATTTATTATCTATATAAGTTTTTCAAAGAGTTTTATCGAGTCAAGAAGGAGACTATGATCAAGATTTATTATTGACTAACCACACTTTAGCACCATTCTTAGAAAGTTGTTTGCAGAGATTACTAGAGATACCAAAGTGGATCATCATGCCACTATATCACACTTGCTTAGAAAGTTTGAAGGAACCGAAGCTAATTTCCAACATTAATTCTGACATTATTTGCTTGCTTTGGGATTTGGTATACACTGGATTGGATAAAATTCTGTGTGTTTCTGATTCCCCTCTCTCTCCCCTTCAGATTAAAAAAAAAGTCGAACAAGATTTGGTGGCTAAAATCATTAAAGCTTTATTCATATGATCCTAGAAAGAGATAAAGGTCAAAAAGAATTGAATAAGATCTTGTGGCTAAAACTATTACGGCTTGATTCATGGAAGCCTATCCAAATATCTCAGTCAATTAAAAAATAATGATACCCTCAAAAGAAGGGAGACATTGACTGAGAAGAAGTGAGAAGAGAGAGAGGAAAATGATCAGAGAAGAATACATGTGTGTTCAGATACTTGCAGAGGTAAGAGTCTACATATCATTTGATCGATACTCCCAATGTAAAGTCTGCACTTTTATTTTATGCAAAGAAATGAAATCAGTTGAGGAGCGAGTTGGACTAGTATTCACTACGTTGTTGGTAGAATGGATTTGTTGCTATACTAGGATAGGGTATATAAAGTTCTCATTGATTGACCTAATAGGATGTGACTGCAATAAAGTAAGGTGACAGTTATACTTAGATATTATGTGAGTCTTTGCTTTTCAAAACCCTTTTCGCAGGCTTGTTTGCTTGAGAACAAGCAAAAAGTTAAGTTTGGGGGAGTTGATATAGCCTATTTATTATCAGTTTTAGGTCATATTATGGATTCTATTTAGGGTTTATTATGTGTGTCTAGGCTATGTTTTAAGGTCTTTACAGTTCTAGGTACGTTTGGAGATATATGAAGATACTTGAAGCTTTTGGAGCATTTAAAGGAGATTAATCCGTAGCTGATCTATGAGAGAGTCGAAGTACAAGACTGCCGTCGATCGACGGCACTATCCTGACGTCGACCAATGTTATATTACCAAGATCGATTGATGCTGACATGTTGGCATCGATTGATGACCAATTCACAGACAGACTATTTCAATCCCAAATTAGAGACAAGACACAAGATTACAAGTTTACCCCTGGACGAGTTTTGACCTAGATTTAAGGGTTTTTATATTTATACTTTATGTATGAGAAAAAAGAAAGGGGGGGATATAATAGAATAGAACACAATACAATATAGTAAACAATATTCTTAGAGAGATTTGTATTGGAACCCTAGTGTTTTTATCTATGCATTATATTCAGACTATTCTTCTTACTTTAATTATTCCTGAGTAGTTATCAACTAGATTTAGGGTTTATTAATGGTACTGATGGATTAGCCAAACAATAGAATTGTTAGGGTCATTATTAGATCTATTAATAGAATTGTGTTTATTGCTTATGTTCTAGAGTAGCTAACGAGAACCCTGATAATAGGATAGTTAGGTGCAAGCGAGAGCATGATCTACTATCAGAGTTTATTCTGTTGAGCTAGATTGCAAGAAACAAATGAGAGTTGATTTAGTTAACCTAGTGAACTTATCAAAATAGGTCATAAAGCTTGATTCAAGAAACCATCGATTGATGCAGGATCATTGGCATCGACAGATAGTCATTCCGTGTCAATAAGCGAGAGCTGAGACATTGAACTTAGTCAATATATTAGAATCGCAGTGAGAGCTGGTGTCTTTTACAATAGATATCGGGTTCCATGATTAAATACCCTTAACTTTGTATCTTTTATAATCCACTTGCATGAAACCCTAGATCTAGCACATTTACATTTACATCTAGTTAGTTTATTAGCATATTTCCATATTTACATTATTAACATATTTTCATATTTACGTTATTAGCATATTTCCATATTGCATCTACACTCTCTAATAAGGAACATTTTCTTAGACTGATTACTTGTTACCAATATATATTACCTTGCTTAACTTTAGGAATAAAAAATCTATTATGTGTCATTGTTCTTTGTGGCTTTGATTCCTAAGTACTACACATGATCTCTCTTGGCAAGAGTATTATTTTGTTAGTTAGAATTAAGGGTTAATTTGATAGTTGATTGCTTAGGATATTTATACCTTGCTAGAACATTAAACAACACCCCATGTCAGCACCCTTTCACCCATGGTTGTTACCAACTGTCCCTGACCTTCCTCACTGCCCACCTAGAGTGTCAGTCTATCTAGCTAGGTCAGTACCCAACCAGCTAGGTTGAGCTCACTGCCAGCTCGCCCAACTAGCTCAGTTGTTACTCCAGCTAGTGTGAGATGATAAGTGAGTGCTCAGCTACTTCAGCTTGTCCAGTGGGTAGCTCATCTACTCTAGCTCGTCCAGCTCATTCTCTTTAAGTCATTTAATTTGTCTTAGTCTTTTAGTTTGTTTCTCGATCTGAACTAGACTTTAATGATCTTTTCCGATCATTCCCTTCTTCAAAACTTGCTCACGATCATTACCCATGATTTAAACCAAGGCAATCATGTTCCCACAGAAACGTTTAGGCCGTATGTGAAGTTCCCATGCAACTTAAACCTTTTATTCAGACCTTGGAGCACTTGTCCTTTGAGTCTCTCGAGCGGCTTGTTCATTCCCTCGTCCCATAGTCTGTCCAGACGATCCTATCCAAGATCGGGGATGCTACAATCTTCCCCACTTGGAAGGAATTCTTCCTCTAATTTTGCGGTGTTTAGACCTTTTACACTAACTAAGTATTCCAACCGAACTAAATCTCATCCCAAATAGGGAACAACTTGACTGATTCCTCTTAACCAGTTTTTTCTGCGTCTTTGCTCCATGATCTTTCTCACCGATCCCCATTTCACAAGTATCTCCCACTTGATAGAGATTCGTCCTGAAGTTCCAATTAAGTTTTATTTCTTGTTCGCGCTCATGGAACCCATATTTGACTATCATCCACAGTCAAGGGTCCATCAACCGTTGATACAAGTGAGACTTGAATTCTTTTCCTAAGATATTCCTTTTGGCAACATATCCAACTTCCCATGTTGTGGTTAATTTTCCACCAAGGATGTCTCACCGAGTCATTTCTTCGTTACACTTTCATCTTCTTAGATCCTAGTCCACCTCGGGTTCATCATATACTCAAGACCTTAGTCTTATCTAGACTCGGTCTTAACATTCCGACCTTATCCATACCAAATATAGTCATGCATTTCATGGTCCTAGTTTATTATGACTAGATCATACATCATAGTCAAAAGACTAGATCCATCCTAGTCTCTAAGCCGCTTGCTGCCCCCACTCGAGTCTTGGTTGATCTGCTTTGATCCCCAAGCTACTCGACTTAACCAGTCAAGTATAAGTGAATGGTCTTCTTTAGGATCCTTATCTTGGTTCATGCACTAAATCATCTTTTTTGTTATTTAGTCATTCAACCAACCATCCCCACAAACTAAGTAACCTTTGAAGGGCTTCATAACAAATGGCGATGTGTATAGCTATATCTGAATCATGCACCATCCATATTACCTTCTTAACTATCCCAACAGATACAGACTTTGATCCAACAATACCCATAAATCCTAAGTCAGTCGACCAACCACCCAAATGACTTGGATTGGATAGGCATCATCGTACTTAGACGGCTGTGAGGATATAATTCCTCATCTAGCCTGATCAGTCCTTACTCTATCTACCCTATGATCAAGTTATTACAAACCAACCGACACATTGTTCTTGGATTATGGCTGATAGTTTTCAACTATGATCATTAGATACTCAGAATTTAGTTATCTTTCAGCCATAAAAGCTTTCGGAAATTATCCGACCAAACTACTCTCGGCAGTTACCTGATCAAACTGCTCTCGGCAATTACCCGACCAAACTGCTCTAGTTACCTGACCAAACTGCTCTCAGCAGTTACCTGACCAACTGTTCTTGGTAGTTATCCAGCATACCCATAACTGCTCTCGGCAGTTACCCATAACCGATCATAGCGGTTAATTGACGAAGAAAGGCATCTCTTCACGCTTGGTCTGGATCGTGGCTCTTCAGACCCACATTGACTCGATCCCATGATCCCATAATTCTTGCTTAGTCATTCGTTGTTGTGTCACACCCGGATCTCAACACGCCTTAAATTGAGTTTGCTCGTCATGGCCTGACCGATGTCTGCACCACTCGGAATCCTTGCATCGAGCGCAAATTCTTGTATAGAACTGGCATTTCACGCCTAAGCCTAGTAACTGTTTTATCACGAGTCTAATCCATGATCCATGACTTGCCTAATCCACTCGGCCCTAACATTCATCGCGGACCAATCGTCTCTCTATGCGTGAGTACACCATCCTTATCAGTAGTCTCCTCTTAAGAAAGGTTCATGATCTGCCATAATGTTGACTTATCCGATACATGGATCACAATTCATGATGCATGGCTGGTTTCCTTTCCGAAAATACTCGGGTCCTTGTATCCTTATCTATCCTGGTCGTACAGACTCCTCTTGAACGATTATGGACCTTCCTATAATGTGACATCCAAGATCTCACCATCCAACAAGTCATCCACTGGTTTCCTTTGAAATGCCATAGATCAGCCTTACCTTAGAATAGAAACGAATTCCAGACTTGGAATCTTTGATCCACAGCCTTCTCCATTTCTTTCTAGACATTTATGTGTGTTTAAGACTATAAGAGGAAGCCTAAGGAATGTGCCCACGAATTTGCCCTTCCTTTTATAGGGAAAAGGGGCAGTTACTCACCCAATGGTTGGCACCCCTTCGGCATTAATCTTAGCCATTGATTATATCAAGGGTCCATATCGCACCCTTTCATCTATGGTAGTTAGCAACCACCCCTAACCTGCTTCACTTCCCACCTAAAGTGTCAATCCATCCATCTAGATCAATACCCGACCAGCTCGGCCAACAGGTTGAGGTGACTGCCAGCTCACCCAGCTAGCTCAGCTAGTAGTCCAGCTAGTGTGAGCTGATCAGTGAGTGCTCAGCTACTTCAGTTATGTTGAAATAAAGAAAGGAATGAATAGAAGAAGAACTGGTTAATGATTCAACGAGAGTTCATCAAGAGAAGCCAATTTGGTTATGTCCGTACAGACTTCTTCCACAAGCAATCATCTTGACCTAATTTACGTTACAAAGCAAGAAAAGATTGGGAAAGCTTAAGGGACGTTGGAAACCTCCAAGAAGGCAAGAAAACCAGTTTGAATTCAAAAAAGAGAGGTTGTTTTGAATTGTGAAGAGAAGAGTCACATGGGTGCATAAGAAAGAGAGCTGGGATGTCATTATCAACCTATGGAGATTGTGCCTCTCCTCTTGTCCCTTTCTACTCTTCTTGTACGAGCCAGACCTTAGTTGTATCCCTTTTTTCCTCTTCTCCTTCCCTACAAAATTATTTGTTTGTGTTTCTCTGTTTTAGTAATAGTTTAATCACGTGTATTGTCTATTTAATGGCTTCTCCATCACTTGTAACATTTGAACTGAATACAGACAAGTTTCTCTCTCTAATTTCATGTTCTTCCTCTCCCTTGATTGTGTCTAAAAATATTCATAATGTAAGGAGTTAAGTATTATGGTTTAGAGGTTGCATTAGCTCTTTCTCTCTTAAGGCAGCCTAATACTTGTCAAACTCACTCTAAACTCTTCTTTATCTACTGTCTTAAACTCTAGCTTACTGATTCTAAATATCATTCATATAAGTACACAAACTCTAAGTTTTGTGTTACTTCTCAAGGATTAGATTCATACTAGAGAGTTTATGCTTCATATAACTAGTTTACTGTCTAGGATTCTTGGTTATATAATAAGTTGTGTATGAGGATTCAACCACAAGTTGGTTGTCTCTGATCTTGAATGGTGAGTTCATGTTGTATGGTTGAAGGGGATTCAGTCACAAGTTGAATTAATCTCTCCTTACATGAGACAAACACTCATGAATTCCAACGTGGTATCAGAGCTTTCTTGCTCTTGTTTGGAATCAAACTCACATATTTTCTCTCTGTTTTTGAATAAATCATTTCTCTCTCACTCTGATATAGTGTTATCTTGGTCAGTATTTGTTAGTATCTTGAACCAAGGTTGAGGGAGAGAAAGATTTCGAAAATGCTTCACCATTATGATTTATCCATTGGATAATAGCTTTTTCATAATGGAGCATCTCTTTGACCAGTGGATAAGCTGTTTTGATGCATTGGTTTCATTGTTGTCTAAGCCACATGAAACACTTTTTTCATGTGTTATTCTGATGGTTCTCTTGTTGCAAGCCCTGTAAAACATCAGTTCATGAGTTATTCCAATGGCACATTTCTAAGATCAGTGGATAAACTGATTGACCAATGGTCCATTGTCTTTCAGCTACTAAAGCACCAACTCTTGAATGAGTATTGAATACTCTTGGCTGTTAATGCTTCCGCAAAACTCAAGAAAATAGAGCAAAACTCTGTCTATTAAAACTCTTGAGCAAATTCTCTATTCTCTCATTTTCTCATTCTCAGGTCACTTATTCTTTATCATTCTCCCATTCTCTGGCTACCAATACTCTGGTTACATCATTCTCTACTCACTACTTATTCTCTGGTTACTCAAATCTATATTCTCACAATCTTGTTTAGAATCTTCCTAAGGTTGTTAAATTGTCTTGAAGTTAAGATATCTTGAAAGAATTTTCTTGCTTTAGTCCTTAGGAAAATTGATTGTGTTGTTGCATGAATGCTTAGTCTTGTTGATTAGAATTCAGAGAGTGTTGTTAGGATATAATCATAAAGATAGTTGTCCATTGCTTGTGTGAAATGTGTTTTAAAGATTAGACTTGGTAAGACCCCATGATCTGATCTCTTGTTGTCTATTGATGCTTGTCTTAGTGTTTGTTGACAAGTTTTCCATGTTGATCAGAGTCTGCACAAGATGCATATTCATGGCCATGGATACTGCCATTGCCCAACAATCCTTTGGACATTGTTATGTCCATTAACTTCCAAGATGGTTGAGAAGATGAATGAAGCAGTGCAGAGATTTCTCAAAAGTGACTTACCTGATGCCAAGAGGGTGGACATGAAGTGCACTTAAGAGAAAAGATCACAATTCAAGCCAAGAGGGTTGTGGTCTCAAGGCATTGGTGATCATTGTTGGCTCTAATCTTCCAAGCTTGACCACATACTCTTATTCTCAGGTCAAGCTTGAGGAGGGTTGTTAAAATGAGAAGCCAATGTCCATTCTTCAGAAACTTATGAAAGGGAAGTACCTAAATCTATATTCATTCTTATGATTGAATAGGTTTGCCCATTGAGAATTGATGCATGTGTTTGTGCATTGTTTGAATCAGGTAATTGGAGCTCATGAGAAGAGTCTCGTCGTGGATCAAACCCTTTGATGATGGAACGATGTCAGAAGAAAGGAGGAGACAAAGAACTAGCCACATGGAGAGTTCCAAGCAGTTTTGAGTGTGAAGCAAGGAAGGCATTGGTGGCTGCTTGAGGAGTCCCTAAAATTGATCATATGACTCATAAACCCACTGGCCAATCCCTAGGCTGAGGGTAGTTGCACTTTTTTCCCTAAGTATGGTTTTATCCCAAAAGGTTTTCCATACTTAGGTTTTTAATGAGGTAGTACTCTCAGTTCCAAGCTTGCCCAAGGATCTCCTATGGTCAATCTTGAGGGGGAGTGTTTAAATAAAGAAAATAATGAATAGAAGAAGAACTGATTGATGATTCACGGAGAGTTCATCAAGAGAATCCAATTTGGTTATGTCCGTACAGACTTCCTCCACAAGCAATCATCTTGACCTAACTTATCTTGCAAGGTAAGAAAACAGTGGGAAAGCTTCAGGGACGCTAAAAACATCCAAGAAGTCAAGGAAACCAGTTTGAATTCAAAAAATAGAGGATGTTATAAATTGTGAAGAGAAGAGTCACATGGGTGCATAAGAAAGGGAATTGGGCTGTCACTATCAACCTAAGGAGATTGTGCCTCTCCTCTTGACCCTTTTTACTTTTCTTGGACGAGCCAAACCTTGGTTGTATCCCCTTTGGCCTCTTCTCCTTTCCTACAAAATTATTTGTTTGTGTTTCTCTGTTTTAGTAATGGTTTAATAATGTGTATTGCTATTTAAAGGCTTCTCCATCACTTGTAATATTTGAACTGAATATAAACAAATTTCTCTCTCTAAATTCTTGTGCTCTCTCTCCCTTGATTGTGTCTAAAATATATTCACAATGTAAGGAGTTAAGTATTATGGTTTAGAGGATGTCTTAGCTCTTTCTCTCTTAAGGCAGTCTAATACTTGTCAAACTCACTCTAAACTCTTCTTTATTTATTGTCTTAAACTCTAGCTTACTGATTATAAATCTCATTCATCTAAGTACACAAACTCTAAGTATTTTGTTACTTCTCAAGGATTAGATTCATAATAGAGAGTTTCTGCTTCATATAACTAGTTTATTGTCTAGAATTATTGGTTATATAGTAAGTTGTGTATGAGGATTCAACCACAAGTTGGTTGTCTCTGATCTTAAATGGTGAGTTCATGTTGTATGGTTGAAGGGGATTCAGTCACAAGTTGAATGAATCTCTCCTCACATGATACAAACACTCATGAATTCCAACAAGTTCATCGAGTGGGGCGCTCAGCTACTCTAGCTCGACCATCTCATTCTCTTTAACTCATTACATCTGTCTTGGTCTTTTAGTTTGTTTCTTGATCTGAACTAGACTTTAGTGATGTTTTCCTATCATTCACATCTTCATAACTTGTTCACGATCATTACCCATGATCTGAACCAAGGAATTCACGTTTCCACTGAAAGTTGAAGGCCTTATGTGAAGTTCCCAGATAACTGAAACTTTTTATTAAAACCTTGGAACACTTGTCGTTTGAGTCTCTCGAGCGGCTTGTTCGTTCCCTCATCCCATAGTTTGTCCCGAAAATCCTACCCAGGATTAGGATGCTACACGCTTCCTTTTGCATCTTTGATATTCTTATATGTTACCGGGTTTGTTTGTGTTAGATTTCCTCCGTTGATCTTCTTATTTCATCATGGTGCCTTCAAATTTTATTATTCCCAACGTTACCAGAGGTTGGCTGAGGAGGCTAGGATAAGGGAAGAAAGAGATAAGGCCTATCTTGATGCTGTGAATCATGAGGTCGTTCTTGAAATTGTGGGTGACAAGGTTGTTTCTCTGAAGGCTAACAAGCCTAGTTCTCCATCGAGGGCTGTAGTCCTTGAGGCTTCTAGAGAGAATCTGGAAGCCACTAAGGCTAATGAGCATGTTCTGGGATCTAGCCCAACTACAAATCAAATGCGTCCTCGACTTGCTCTGATGCTTCCTCCACCTCCTCCGGTCCCTAGAGGCTCCATACCAGAGTTTATGGTGAGATAAGTTGTTACCAAAGCCTCTCGTCATTCTTTTGAGAAATGGGATCAGAGTTTTGTTTCATACCCTAGATATTTGAGGGTTCCCCGAGATATTTGAGCGGTCCTATGTCATTTGATAGAGAACATCAGTAGAGTTTGAAGCTTGACTCCGGGAAACGGTTTGATTCTGTATTTAGTCCGTCCTAGGGATCTTATTCTCTCAAAGAAGCCCCGAGTGGATGATGGAATAGCTCTTGGGTTTCTCAGTCGTTCTCTGCTCGAAAAGGCAAGTACACCTTCTCTTTCAAGTTTCTCATTTATGTTGTGTTTCCTCCTAGCACCAATAGTGGATCTCAAAATCCACTCAAAAATAGTAGGATTTTTACCAACATATCAAAGAAGTAACTTATGAAAAGAATGTCTACGGATGATCTTTATGAGAAAATGCATATATTATTGATCTTATGAGCTTATACAATTGAGATAACCCAAGGGGTATAAGAGAGTAAGCGAGTACACGAGTAATTAGATTATAACTTTGATATGAAAAGTTCCCCCTCCCTTCTCCTTCTCCTTCGTTGTTTTTTATAAGTGATGGGGGTGGACTAAAGGCGACGTAATCTCTGGCGGGTATCACGTACATTTGATCTTTTTACGTTTGGTTTGACCATCGGGGCTGACTATCCTCTCAGCCCGAGATGGGTCTTCACCCTTCGTGGACCAATTATCTTCTTATCGGGCCTTTGTGATACTGGAACGGATTCTTAGAACGAGTTTGGAGCGGGGTGAAATCGGCCTCTAACAACTACTATGAGTATTGATCTTAATGAATATTAAGATTATTAGTGGTGATAATATATGAAACCGCAGCGAATGCAAAAGGTTAAACATATTAAGATATACTAGATTTTGATCTGCACTTTTAAAGCGCGATAATTTTTATATAAAAAATATAATTTATGAAATCGAAATATTTTAACATTTTTATTTTAGTGTATTTGAATGATATAAAATTAAACTATTTTGTATTTTTATTAAATATTAAACTTATATAGGATATTAACTAAAACAATTTCAATTATTTCAAATTTTTCGTTATGAATTTTTAATATAATTTCTGTAACTTATTTGATTATTTTGATAACTTTTAATTAGAAAATTTATTTGATGTCAATTTATTTAATCTAATATTTTATTTATATACAATATTTAATTTAATATTATTTTATTAATTTTAAATGACTTTAATTTTTATTTGAAAAATATAAATAAAATAACTTATTAATTTAATTGATTTAAAATTAAATGAAATTATTTTGTAGTATTTAAACTTGCAAAGGCAGTTATAAGTATTTTCAAAAAAAAATTTATCATCTATTTGAGTGTTTTAGTTAATGATTTTATTTATCAAATAATTTGAAAGAAGATTATATTTATCAAATAATTTGAAAGAAGATTAATAAAAATTTATTGAAGTAAGAGACAGGATGATTTATATTTTTGAACACAAGCTTTATTGTTGTGTTGTTTGGTTGTATATCTAGCAGTATAATGTTGTTTTCATAATTTTCTTATGAAGATTTAATGTTTTTATTAATTTAATGATATTTTATACTCACTCTGTTTCGTAATGATCTATGTTTTAGAAAAAATAAAATTGTTTCTAAAAGATTTATATTTTACATTTTCAATGCAAGTAATTATGATAAATTGTAGATTCCAAAAACATTAACTTGGTTTACTGAATTTTGATTGGTTAAAAGTTATGAGAAATAACTAAAATTTACGCGTTTTCTTAATATGTGTGAAAACTCTAAAGCATACATTATTTTGAAACAGATGAAGTATAATATAGCATTTCTCACATACACATTCAATCACATTACATTACCATCTTGTAAGCATCAATATGGAAATATTTGATTGATATCTGAAGCCATTATTTATGATTCGATTTTTTGATTCTTAATACAATTTGATTCTTATACAACTAGAATTTAGGATCTTGTTATGTTCTGGAATCAAAACAAGATATTGAAATGCCCTTTAGGTATTAACTAATTTGGATTAAGAATTTCTTTCTCTAGGCAGGAATACAATATATTTCCAGTGAAATATAGAAACAAGAAGATTAAATAAGAGATATCGAGAGATTTCCGAATAAAAACTAAGAAATAAAAAAAATATCTATTTTTTTCAATTTTATCTCTATCAAACTTATATATCATAATAGTGGATATAGTCATGATTCGACGAGTTAGGTCCAGTTACTTTTCTTTTGGATTTTTTTATTTCTAATCTATCGAAAAAGGAAAACAACGAATATATATTTGGCGATTCAAGAGACGACTTATTATTATTCATTGTATTATAATATAAAAATGTTCAATTTTATTTTCTAAATTACACTCTCACTTTATTATTAGTTATTATTAAAATGAAATTCATTAGAATGAAATTCAAAAAATTCGAAATTATACACTTTCGAATGAAATTTTTACTAGATAGAAAGTTAAAGAAAGTAAAAGCCCCTTATCGGATTTGAACCGATGACTTACGCCTTACCATGGCGTTACTCTACCACTGAGTTAAAAGGGCCGTCTTGATTTAATTCCTGACTGAGTCGATAGGTAAATGAAATTTATACATACATATATATACAATAGACGCATAGTGGTTAGTAGCTCATTTCGCAACTAGAAGCGAGAATCGATAACTTAACTTATCAATCCATCTTTTAATTAGGGAAGAAAGATGGATTCTGTCTCACTTTCTTGGGTTAGTGTTAGATAGGGACACTACTATTTCTTAACAATGAGATGAGGCAATCTATAAAAGAAAGTTAAAAAAAACGAAACTTAACCCTCTTTTTTCTTTTTTTCTATCAGACCAATCACTTCTTTAAAAGATTTTATACTAGACTATTTTTAAATATTTTTCATATTTTAATTCAAATAGAAAAAGAAAATATATCGATATTTTTATAGAATTGTGATTAGAATATGAATATAAATGTAAAATAAAAAAATGATATAGAATGCTATAGAAAAAAGAAAAAATCTTATAAGGTAGTCATACCATTTGATTATATTGACAATTTTAAAAAACTGATCATACTATGACAAAATTAAAAAAAACATAATTATATAATTACTATATTTTATTTAATAATATCAACAAATTATGTTTATATTTAAATTTCTATTTTTAAAATAAACTTTGCAATTAATAAACTTTACTTTTTAAAAAGAATAATATATTTCACATTTAGATTACAATTTAATTTATATACTTAAATATGATTCATTATTTTTAATAAAAATAAAATAATATATATTATATATTATAATTTTAATATATCAAATAAAAATAAATAAAAGTCATATTATATATTAGTTTTTATGATAATTTGTATGAATTCTCTACCAATGATATTATTAAATACATAAATTAGAGCATATAGTTTATGTAGCATACTACTTTTATAGTTTACTGTTATTGCTTTATCTTAAACTCTACCAATCAAGGTTAACATACTTTTACGATTTTTTAACATACAGTTTTTATCACTTACGGTTATTTTGTCATTTTAATAAGAGAAATACTTTAGGATTTACATAACTTTTTTCACAATATAGTATTCAAGTAAAAATGATTAAAATATAATTTTATTAAAAGTATAAATATACACTTATACCTCTAAGATTAACTAATTTAAATTTATGGTTTAGAGTTATGAGTGGGTATTTCAGAGGTGAAGTTTAAAATCTTAAAAACAAAAATAATATTATAATTTGCAAAATAAAAAAATATATTTTGATCATTTTTAAAGTTTTTTTGATGAAAAAAAAATAAAAAAAATTATTTGAAGGAATTGCCATTTTAATAATTCTTATACCAATTTTTACGCAAATAGACTCAATGGTGGACGAAAATATCATGCACGGTATACAAACCTCACTTGTTTTCAACAATAACATAAAGATAAGTACTCCAACAGCAAAGCCATGAAAGGTATACGATGTCACTTGTTGTACAATATTAATTTGAATTTACTACTGGAAAATTAAACAATTAGTAAAAAAATGTTAAAAATTCCAGTTCAAGTCTGATGCATTTGCTTAAAAAATAACTTATTTTAATACTTTATAAATACTATAAATATAAGTCATGATCCTAAGAAAATGGATCTGAATTCCATTCTAAATTTTTTATTTTATCCTGAAACGATCATAACAATGGTAGATTTCAAATGTTTAATATTTTTATATCTTTCTTTAAATATTTTATATTTTCAAAATCAAATTTATATAAGACCTAAAATAGTTTTAATTTATATATATATATATATATATATATATGATTTTCGTTAAGTGTATCGTATAGGTGTGTATAACTATAACCATACCATGTACTTTTTCTCAACAAATATACTTCGTACTTGTTCTAAAAAAAGATACGTCATACTTGATACTTATTTTACCATTCCTAATTAAAAAAACAAAGGCTTTGACTGTATCTGTATGACATTTAGAATAGATAATCAAATGAAAAAAAATCAATTACTCTTACTTTAAACGTTTGCCAATTAGATAAAAACTCTTTTCTTCTTATTTCATTTAGTTACTACTATTAAAAAAGGTAAAATACACAAATGAATGTACTATAACTCAAACAAAAGTAAATATATTTACTCTACTTTATTCTCTTTCCAATTTTTACTTTATCCTCATTTTCACTTTTTCTATTTTCTTTTCATTTATTCGATATTTCCGAATCACATTAAAATATGTAATTTTAGTGAGGGGAAAAAGGTGAAAATGACAGAAAAAATAAAAGTAAAACCCAGAGTAAAAATCTTTTCTCACCTAATCAAGAGAAATACATAATTCTACTTTTGTTCTCTTCTAACGTTAATGGACTAAAACAAATTTATCTTAATTAGCTAAAAATAGAGTAACTGAGCAGAATTTCTTATCCAATCACACTCATATATAAACAAGTTCTACTGAAATAAAATTTAGTTAGTGGCTGGGTCACATCTTCCCATTATTTGAAAAATAGTAGTAAGCTTTCTTAAACAATTATATTAGTTTAATTTAACCTGACATGAGCACAAGCACCCACCACTAGACTGTCAGAGTGCGCAACACGTGTTGACTTCCGAACTAGTATTCAAACTCACTAAATGACATCTCCCCACAACTACGAAACATATCGACTATCATTTTAGTCTAGTTACTGTTTTTTTTTAGCTAGTTACTGTTTTTACTTTGTTTGTATTTCACAGTGAAACTAAAATAGGGCTAGACGATTGTAGTATTATTTATGCACACAAGTATATCAAAACAAATGGTGTTAAAAATACAAAATTTATCAAAAAAACTTATGTATATGATATACATCTTTTATATATAAATATTAACTGATATATGCATATAAATACAAGCAAGTTGGGGGCAAAAAGTGGTGCTCTCGAAGAGGATGCGCACCAAAGAAATTATTAATTAGTAAACAATAATCAGAACCAAAAAAAGGAGAAGGCAAAAGGCAAAGACTGTCTGGCTCCACTTGGAGTCCACACACTAAAAAGATGAAGTACTATTCTAAGATCTGAAATAGTACAATATTATTTTACACATATATGTTTTTATGTACAAGTATATGTTCTGCGTATTTAATATTCTGTGAAGATAATTAGATGCGCTTTTCTTTATATTATCTGCAACTTAAAATCAACGTATAAAGCGATCAAAGGTTATTCTTTTAATATCATACTCTTAACAATGCTTACGGTAGTTAGAATCTTGAGTAAGCCGGGTGTGTGGTTGTATGTGTGTCATTTTTAACTCAAAATCATACTTCATTCACCAATTTGGAGTTACACATGATTTGAAACCTCAAAAAAGATTGAACCACTAGAACAATGAATTAACTAGTATCGTCGAAGATCATATAACTGAATCCAACACTAACCAGTTGATGTTCATTGTCCAATTCACCCCAATGAGACATCTTCTTCCTTCGACACAGGGAGAGCCACGGGCGAATCTAGAAATTAATTATAGTGGGGGCAAAAACTAATGAAAATCAGATACTGGATGAATTAAAGGGAGTTTCATAATCATCTAGCTAAATGTATGTAATTTTGCCTATGAAAATTTTGAAAATGTAAAAAACAATGGGTGCACTCTGCCGGAGCTGTAAAGCTAACTCCACTACCCCGGCGTCGTAGAGACTTGTGATAAAGGATTTTACTCTGTCCTAATCAAAGTAGTATAGATGAGTGTCAATCCAA